>JABCMJ010001469.1:0-15769 GCA_014822125.1 Arbutus unedo
CTAGCCGAAGCGCTTAGCCGCTCATGGATGAAAGAAACTCCAACTATTCAATAATGACCATCATGAAAATATTAAACTCGCTTAAGCTCTAGCTAAGGAGTAAAATCGCTACATATAACTTATACTCTAGTTTCTTTGTTCACCTCCCCTTAAAGTAGAGAGATGAGGGCTGAATTTAAAAAAGTTATAAACTAGAAAGTTGTAAAAAATTGAATTCTCTTTTCAATTACCGGACACACGAGCTGGGAGATATGATCAAAATATTAAATGTTGTCCACGTACACTCCTAGTACCGGATTGTATGTTATTCTTTCCAAATTTGTTTGGGTTTTAATTTTTTTGATTGAGTTCATGATTCATTGTCTTTTAACTTTTTCAAAACTATTTTTCTTTCTTTTTTCATCAATTAACTCTTCCGAATGGGTTTAACTTTCAATTTTCGTACAACTAAGTACGATAACTCATAATCACAAGTAATTTAGTAATCGATCTAACAAATACAAGTTAGCAAGCTTCAATGTAAACATTTAAGTCCTTATTACCAAACAAACATAAAACATTTTGGTAGGCTTAATGATAACACTCATGTCCAAAAGTCCATAAAGAAAGTGTTAATTAAATTGAGGTTTTAATTTTAAAAGTGGCTTAGTATAAATTCTATTAATATACAAATAAACTGGGCTGCGCCATTTGGCCGGTAGTATTTGTGTGATTTTTAAATTATTTTTTGTCTAAAAAGTAACATTTTCTTAAGAATGAGTGATACTTTTATAATTAGAAACTTGGAAACTCTACTATTTAATGAGCATAGTAAGATACAAAATACTAATCAAAGATTTAGATACTAATCTGAATAATTTTTAAATAATATTATATACATCAAAATAATATCGTTTTAATACATATAAAGTTCACAGCAGGTTTGCATGCGTATCATAAAGTGACAGTGAGTGGTGGTGGAGAGGCGACTCGTGAGGCATATAAGTGGCGTACAGGCTAAGCTGAAGAAACCAAGTTCCAACCCCTCCCTCTCGCATCGTTAACAAGTGTGTTCTTGGGAATAGAGGAAGAGAACCCCTTTTCATTGCAAGTAAATTTCGATTTTAGTCTCTCTGTTCTTTGCTCTGCTTGAGGTGAGAGGTCTCCTAGCTTGTTGTTGCCAAGATGGGTGGTGATAAGGCACATAGTCTTGAGGAGATAAAAAACGAGACTGTTGATCTGGTAATAATCCCATCTTCGATTTTCACTAATCTTCTCGCACCTCCTTCTCTGTGTCTTCTTTCCCTTTTCGATTCAATCGAAATTCCGAAACTGGGATCTATGTTTTCCCGGAAAATTCAACCCAGGAAAATCAAATACAATTCAATCACTGATCTTGTCCTCTCTTTTATTGTTTTTCCTTTCTTTTTAGTAGCAAGTTTTATGCCTCTGATTTTTCTAAAACTTTTTCATGAGTTCATAGGTTCAGATCAAACACAAGATAAGATGAGACATCCACCTCACATGCATGCGTGTTGTATCATGATCATTCGTGACTGTCTTTCTCCAAATTTATGTTTTCCTTCTTCACGAGTTCTAATGCCCGTGACTTTCTCCAACTACACCCACATACATGCACCATATATACTTATATTCATTCCCCCTTCTCATTTATCTTTTAATCGTACTCAAATTTCTCCTCCTTTCATTTCAAGTACATGATCGATCATTTATTTCTTTATCCATCCCTTAGCTAGCTGATACAATTTTACAGAAACGGGAAGAGCCTTTCTCCTTTTCTCTACTGAGGACGTATGAAACGTTGCTTCGCTGTGTTTCAAATATGTTTTTTGTTTTTTAGTTGGTATGTTTCAAACCTGTTGACTAAATATAATCCTGATGTTTCAACTATGTTGACCAACATGTGTGAAAAGGAGGAAAATAATGAATGGGTTTCTTTATTATTTAACCGTAATCTAGAGTCACACCTAATTAAATTAGGAAAAAATTACACACTCACGTAGATTGTTGTGCGGAACTCCTAGTTGTGTGGATCTTTCTCGATGTGAGTTAATAATTATTGGTTTTAATTTTGGTGTGTAATTAATTTTTTTTTAGGTAACTTTTTAGGTTGGATACGTAATTATAAATTATATAACGGCTTATTTGAGTTCACTTCGAAGGTCAAACTTGTTTAGCTGTAAAACTTGTCAAATAAAATAATATTGTAATAAATTGTGGTAACAGAATATCTACAATTATATGATCAAAATACTTTTATCTCGAACAAAAAAGTTCCTTGAGCCCAACTCATGTTTTTCCAAAACAAATATGCTCTAATTAAATATTAATTAAGTTCTATTAATACGTGATTATTTTAATCACAAATTATACACCACAAACGAGCTTCACCATCGAGTAAAAAATGGTCAAACAAAAGCCGCATCCATTTCATTTTAACATTGTGCTTTGAAAACAAAGAGTGGGTTCGTAGATTAGGTGCACATACTCATCAATCTGGTTATTCCATCGTTCAAGTTGAGATGAGGTGATTTGATACTCAAAATGGGGAGGATGATTTCATTATTCATATTTTTCACATTCTTTTCTATTCTTTAAATGAGCATTTGAATAGGAGTAATTTCTTTAACAAGGAGTGGGTTATATAAATGTATCAATTAATCTTTCAATTCTATTTGGATTTTTTTTAATTAAATGGAAGCAAATTTTTAAGTTCCACATTGAAGTTGTCATTCATGTTTTTGACTTTTCGTAGTTGCATGTGAAATTGACATTACTTTTCTTGCTGTCCTGTGGTTGGCCTTTTTGGCTAGTTTCATGTTTGATAATAAATCAAAACTAAAACCCAACAAACAAATAAAAATCAAATAACAAAGGTAGTAAAAGTAAAAACATGCACGTGGAACCCATATTAGAGTCTTAAAAAAATTTCAAACAAATTTGTACCTGTTGAAGTTATGTGTATAATCTTGCTTTCTAATTTCACTTGAAATCGAACGCCTAGTCTCACTCGGAATAAACTAAGCGTGAATTCAATCTCTTCACCGATTAGCTTTTTCACTTTGGATCAATACCGTGACGTTGACTATCCACAAGTTACGTGTGATAATGGGAATCTTGTAGCTACACGACATCGTCTGGACGGTAAGTTAAGGTTAGGGCGATCACCTCTGAACCAGCTAAGAAATTTCTCCTATCACTTTCACTTTCACTTTCTTGGTGCTACACAGAAATCCACCACACAATTATATTTATACCTGAATAGCATAAATTCTTATGGGTGGGCCCCACTCCACTAACTACTCATTTTAAAACTATATAATATATTTTCTATCTGTCTTCCTAAAGTTTGTTTTTGTTCTCGATGAGTTTAAATTTTCATAAATTTTATCATTAAACTAAAAGAGCAAGGAGCTCCAGAAACTATCCGGGGCATGTTTCGGGATAAACTAGTTATTTTTAATCGAAGAGCAAAGAAAAAACATCTCATCAAAATTTGGGCACCACCTTTTAGAGCAAAAAAGAGAGAGAAAAAGTTCATGGATTCTCGATTTTCCTTTATTTTTCTCCACGGATTATTTTCCCCCATCATGTTACCTGCAATTTCGCAAAGATATACACCTTCTGAATGAAACCTAAATTCGAAGACTTTAGTTGCGGGTGACACGCACGCGCCAATGTGACCTGCCCTGGTATGGAACTATCTTATCACCACTATCTATCTTTACAGGCAACTGGTATTAGTGAGCTATTCGACGCCATTCTTTTCCAAACACTTCCGAACAGAAAAAAAGTACAACTTTATTGGAGTGGCCACTGGCCAGTCAACCTATTCTCACTCATCTTTTAATATTGTTATTTTGCTTACTGTGGAGAATCGTTTTGGAATTTTTTTTCTGTATTCTAGTTCAAAAGGTGTCTTTTTTTTGGTCTTTTGGCGTCAAAATAATTTCGAACAAGAACATATCCTATACAATTGCGATGAGCCTACAGAAAAAGGGGCCTGGAATTAGATTCCCAGATTTATATTACCTTTGATTCCTTTTTTCCCACTATTGTGAAACCTTGAGAAAAATGTATTAGGATCTAAAGAAATCTGATTTAATTATAACTTGCACGCACACATTTATGTAAAATTAACACAAAGCCGTGTTCATAATGATGTGTGTCAAATAGTTTGTTTAGTAAGGGTGTGTAACGATGCATTGAAAAGTTTTAAGGCATTAGACCCAAGCGGTAGACCGGTATACTCTTTGTCACGTCCTCTTATATGTGCCCATTAAATCTCCTTCATTTGATTAGCCGTCAAAACACATGAAAGTATTACGACGAGAGAGAAAACAGGAAGGTTTGTGCCTGCTCTAATACTATCATGAAATTTAAGCCACCATCTTAGCCAAATGATTAAGGTGTTGGAGATATTGTAATTTTGGTGATGGAATTGTACTGAAGCTAATCCTCATTTTTTATAGCCAAGGAGTTGAATGTTGATAATTTTGGTTACGTATTAATCAAAGAGAAATGTTGACAAATGAATACTATAATAATCTTTCCATGGCAATTGAACAACCAAGAGTTTTAAGGCACCTTTGTGGCTTTTTAGGAGTTTGAAGAGAGTGGTCTACTACTACAAGAGTGGTAATCTCTTTGCTTTTAATCAATTCTGTATTCGACAGGAAAAAGTTCCCATTGAGGAAGTGTTTGAGCAGCTGAAATGCACCAGAGAAGGTTTAAGTTCAGAGGAAGGAGCCAACAGGCTTCAGATCTTTGGACCAAACAAATTGGAGGAGAAAAAGGTCCTTTTCTGTTTAATCAATGACTTTTAGCAAATAAAACATTGTCATCCACCATTCCACCTTCAAATGGTAAATGTTGTGTATTTTCTAACGAACAGGAAAGCAAAATACTCAAGTTTCTTGGATTCATGTGGAATCCGCTCTCATGGGTCATGGAAGCTGCAGCTCTGATGGCAATTGCCCTGGCCAATGGTGATGGAAAGCCCCCGGATTGGCAGGACTTCGTGGGCATTATTTGCTTGCTGGTAATAAACTCCACTATCAGTTTCATTGAAGAAAACAATGCTGGTAATGCTGCTGCTGCTCTTATGGCCGGTCTTGCTCCCAAAACTAAGGTTAAAGATTTTTCCAGTAACTGGTTTTTGTGATTTTATCTCAACAATGAGAGAGCTTCGTGGGGTAGGTATTTGGAATTTTGATAATAGTTCTGGGTGTTTCATGTCCTTGTGTATTGTACAGGTGCTTAGAGATGGGCGATGGAGTGAGCAGGACGCTGCCATTCTGGTTCCGGGAGATATTATCAGTATCAAACTGGGAGACATCATCCCTGCTGATGCTCGTCTTCTTGAGGGTGATGCATTAAAGGTTGATCAGTCGGCCCTCACCGGAGAATCGCTTCCAGTGACCAAAAACCCTTATGAAGAAGTCTTCTCTGGTTCAACTTGCAAACAAGGTGAGATTGAAGCTGTTGTGATTGCTACCGGTGTTCATACCTTTTTTGGAAAGGCAGCACATCTTGTTGACAGTACCAACCAAGTTGGGCACTTCCAGAAGGTTCTTACGGCAATTGGGAACTTCTGTATTTGTTCCATTGCCATTGGAATGCTGATCGAGATTATTGTAATGTACCCAATTCAGCACAGAAAGTACAGGGAAGGAATTGATAACCTCCTGGTTCTCTTGATTGGAGGTATTCCAATTGCCATGCCCACTGTTTTGTCTGTCACAATGGCTATAGGGTCCCACCGGCTGTCACAGCAGGGTGCAATTACCAAGAGAATGACTGCAATTGAGGAGATGGCTGGCATGGATGTGCTCTGCAGTGATAAGACTGGGACTCTAACCCTCAACAAATTGAGTGTTGACAAGAACTTGATTGAGGTATTTGCTAAGGGTGTGGATAAAGAACAAGTCCTTCTTCTTGCTGCAAGGGCTTCTAGGACCGAGAACCAGGATGCTATTGATGCAGCTATTGTCGGGATGCTAGCTGATCCCAAGGAGGTATAACTCTCTCTCTTCACTTGTGTTAGAGTATGAAGTTCGGTTTCTTTTTGGGTGGGGGGGAAGAAAGAATCTAAAGTCGGCTGCCATAAATATATTTGTAGGCAAGGGCCGGTATTAGAGAGGTGCATTTCTTCCCATTCAATCCTGTGGACAAAAGGACTGCTTTGACCTACATCGATGCTCAGGGAAATTGGCATCGAGCTAGCAAAGGTGCCCCTGAACAGGTACATTGTTGCCCTTTTCTTTTGGTTGTCCTCCTCATGTGTGTATATCAAAGCTGAATTACTTACATTCTTCCATTCTTGACTTGTCTGGAAACAGATCTTAACCCTTTGCAATGCCAAGGAAGATGTTAAGAAGAAGGTCCATGCCATCATTGATAAGTTTGCTGAACGGGGACTCCGTTCATTGGCTGTTGCAAGTCAGGTTTGCACTATTATAGATTTCATTGCTAGCTTGAGTTTGTGTTCCTGTGGGAAAATGTGTCGGCTCTAGCATCTGCGTTTGTTAGTTCTGTTCTTTTAATTTATAACATACATCCTCCAACTTTTGCCACCTGTTATCTCTGTAGGAAGTACCTGATAAGACTAAAGAAAGTCCAGGTGGCCCATGGCAATTTGTTGGATTGTTGCCCCTCTTTGATCCTCCCAGGCATGACAGTGCAGAGACTATCCGCAGGGCTCTAAATCTAGGCGTAAATGTCAAGATGATTACTGGTAATCATATCATTAACTTCTCCAAACTTGCAATTCATTATGCCCTGTTCAGTAACTCATCTTTTTGTGTTTTTTTATTCACTTAAACTTTTGTTCAATGAGTAGGTGATCAACTTGCTATTGCTAAGGAGACTGGCAGAAGACTTGGAATGGGAACAAACATGTATCCATCTGCTTCTTTACTTGGTCAAGACAAAGATGCATCCATTGCTTCCCTTCCGGTTGAAGAGTTGATTGAGAAGGCAGATGGGTTTGCAGGTGTATTCCCAGGTGGTGCTTTTGGTTCTGCTTATTTAAGACAAGACCTGACCGTTATTATCTTTATTTCGTTCCAGAAAGAAAACAGTGGTTATTCTAACATCCAATTCTTTATGTTTGTTGTAATAGAGCATAAGTACGAAATCGTGAAGAAGTTGCAGGAGAGGAAGCATATATGTGGAATGACAGGAGACGGTGTGAATGATGCCCCTGCTTTGAAGAAGGCAGATATCGGAATTGCTGTTGCAGATGCTACTGATGCTGCCCGGGGTGCTTCCGACATTGTGCTCACTGAACCGGGACTCAGTGTTATCATCAGCGCAGTGCTCACGAGTAGAGCCATTTTCCAGAGGATGAAGAATTACACAGTTAAATTCCTCTCTCTCTCTCTCTCCAACTTGATTGTTTAAGACTTTCAATGGACTATTCATAACTTGTCCAAAATGTGAATTTTGCAGATTTATGCAGTTTCTATAACGATCCGTATTGTGGTAAGCGAACCATGCCAACTATGTGATAGTGATGATTACGTATTTTGGATGCCCACTAACCTGTTGTTGGCTGTTTGTGCCGATATTGTAGTTTGGTTTCATGTTTATCGCCTTGATATGGAGGTTTGACTTTTCCCCCTTCATGGTTTTGATCATTGCCATTCTAAATGACGGTGAGGTTCCACTTTCAAAACTCTAAATACATTATTCCTCCTACTTCCTTTCTTTCACTTTAAGAGCACTGACACAATGTACTATTTTGCTCTTAAGGAACTATAATGACAATCTCGAAGGATCGGGTGAAACCATCTCCATTGCCCGATAGCTGGAAACTGAAAGAAATTTTTGCTACCGGTATTGTGCTTGGAGGTTACTTGGCCTTGATGACTGTTATATTCTTCTGGGTCATGAAGGAAAGCGACTTCTTCTCGGTAGGAATTAGGGAACTGTCTTTTTTGTTCTCAAATATGCCAAGTGACCATCTTTTGACAGTTCTCTTCAGTTTCACCTTTTTGTTTCTATTTCCTAATGATGTAGGAACAATTTGGTGTAAGATCTATAAGGAACAATAATGATGAAATGATGGCTGCTCTATACCTACAAGTGAGTATTGTGAGCCAGGCTCTGATTTTTGTCACTCGATCCCGCAGCTGGTCGTTTCTTGAACGCCCCGGATTGTTATTATTCAGTGCTTTCTTGATTGCACAGCTGGTAAGCATTATATTCGATGTTATGTTCCTTTCTCTTCTAAAAGAATCTCTAGTTTTGTATCATCTGCAAAGTTCTGCCAAACTTACAGGCAAAGGATTATTCTGTTTCTGCCAGTACTATAGGTATTGATTGATGTCGAAAATTAAAAGCTGCGTTTGGAACTCTGATTTGTGGCTTTTTCTTTCCTGTTTACCAGTCCCTCCATATGCTAAATCCAAGATCCAAATGCGGCCTAAAGTTCATGCTTTGTATTACTTATAATTGATCTTTGATTTGCAGGTGGCAACTGTGATAGCCGTATACGCAAACTGGGGTTTTGCAAGAATTAAAGGAGTTGGTTGGGGATGGGCTGGAGTTATCTGGCTTTATAGTATTGTTTTCTATGTCCCACTTGACTTGATGAAATTCGCCATTCGTTACATCTTAAGCGGAAAGGCATGGCTTAACTTGCTGGAGAACAAGGTAATTATAAGTTGGGTGAATCATTTCAGGAACCGGGATCGCATTCTCTGTAGTTTTACTTTGCTTCTATCTCTGAAAACTCACGGGCATCAAAGTACTTTCTTTTTGACAACAGACTGCCTTCACCACAAAGAAGGATTACGGCAAAGAGGAGAGGGAAGCACAATGGGCACTTGCTCAGAGGACTCTGCATGGACTTCAACCACCGGAAGCCTCTAATATATTCAATGAGAAAAGCAGCTACAGAGAGCTGTCTGAAATCGCTGAACAGGCTAAGAGGAGGGCTGAGGTTGCAAGGTAAGCGCTACCATCAGAAACAACTGGTTTTCGTAAGAAATGTTGGAGTTTCTGACAAACCCGCGAGGGTAGAGGGCTGGGGCTAAAATTCAGCATTTTTTTTGTGTTTTGGTGCGCTTTTGTAGGCTTCGGGAGCTTAACACGCTGAAGGGGCATGTTGAGTCAGTGGTGAAGCTGAAAGGGCTGGACATTGATAACATCCAGCAGCATTATACTGTTTGATAACGGAAACAATATGTAGTATATTAAGTAGAGGAGAAGGGCAAGGCATCAGCTCCAAGGCCCAAAAATCATCAAGGGAAATAAACCCTTAACTAGATAAAAAAAAGTTTCTTGAACATGTGAACATTTCCGTGCTATACAACTTGTTCTGTATTGTGGATTCAAGTGCCAACAGAGGTTCTGTTTGGCTGCTTAATGCTTTGATCTTGAGCACAGTTTAACATAATTTGTTTTTTGCCCCTTGACTCAGCTTTCTCCTTTCTTTCCCATATCCTTGGGATTTCCTTCATATACATTCACGTCCAAAGACTCAAATTCCATGGAATTTTTTTTCGGGATTTGATTACAGCTCTATGAACAAATGTTTAACTAGTTAAAATCACTGATTTTAACTGAAAGATCAATTTTTAATGACCGCTCTTTGATGGCTTGTTTGATTATTGTATTTTTACGGTTATGATGATCATTACAATGTTAATTTTTCATAATTATCTCCATAAGTTGAGCTAAGAATCTTCCTCAAATTTGTTTAATTTTTCAATTGAGAATCAATCATGACCAGAATTGAAAAGTTTAAAATTTAGTTCAATTCAATTTTAGTTCTCAAAGCATTTAAGCTTGAACAACATAATTAGAATTTGTTATTGGTTCTAAATATGTAATGACTAAATTCTCGTAATTTGTGTAGATTTTCTGGCTATTTTGGTAAAGAAATGTAGCAATATAGATCCAAACTCTTATAAATTGGGGGAACCTTATAATTTTAACATTAGCTAACAAAATTGTTGAAATGATATAAAAGTTATTTTAATTTTCCGGGGATTCATTACTATCTCAGGGCTCAGGGGGAGCGATTTTCCTTCAAACATTGCAACACATCTCATGGCCATGTCATCTTAAGATGCATATGCCTATCTCTAGGTTTTTGTAGCTCCTCATGGTCGAAACTCCCAACCACTGGAATGTTCTCGTCTTTTCATTTTTTTTTTTGGGGTTGAATATTTGTGCACTATTGAAACTTCTTGCCATCCATTACAGTGCCACCACGTGGCACATTGAGAATCATGGAAAGGATGAGCTAAGTATTTCTCAAAACTCCCCAAATTAGGTCTCCCTCTGAGTACCGATAACAGGATCAAATGACAAGTACATCGTAAGTTTCAACAAACAATCAGAGCATAATATAGCTGTTATCTGAACCCAACCATGTCCATAGCTTTCTCTCAGCAGAGCTTTCTAACCAACGCCCTCACTCCAACCCACAAACCCAACGGAAGGAAGACACATATTCCTGTCAATAACCTACCAAAGTCATGCGGGTACCAGCCAAATGGACCCAAAGATCCCTCCAGGTACGTATATGCTTACGCCCTATGCTGTAATTGCTTTGTTTTGGGAATCTTCTGAAATATAATCCTGTTTCTGGGGCTGAATAATCAGGAAAAATGAGAACCAGTTTGCTAAGCTGGCAATAGTGACATTGGCAGCTGGGGTTTTGACGCTGGGGTCAGTAGACCCGGCTTCAGCCGCCAAAACAGGTGGCCGAGTTGGCGGACAGTCTTTCCGGCCATCGGCCCCCCGGTCTTCCGGACCAAGGACCAATAATTCAAGGTAAGTTACGAACTTTCAATTATTTTTTATTGGTTATGGTTTCAGTCTGATCGCTGATGCGATGTCAAAGTGATTGCGGCGATTTGGGATAGGGATATTTACCTTTGCAGCTGAGCTAAGAAAATCTAGCTGAATGCTTAATTTTGGGTTTTGTGTTTCTTTTTTCCGGGATTGAGACTCGGATGTGTCTCAGTGGCAGATTTGTCTAGTTCTTATCTCACGGATACTGTGACACAAAAATATTCATCTTCCTCAGCATTTCTGTATACATATAATATAGGCATATATATACAAAATTTTCCTGGGTAAAAATGGTTTAGGTGTTGAAATTGTCACAATAAAATAGGTTTTTAATCGGGTATTTTATCAAAATTTTCTTGTGCTTAATAAAGTGGCTTGGCTCATAGTTGCTTAGCACCGTAATTGAGGTGCTTAAACCGGCAGAGCCGGTGTGCTTCGCACATCCACCCGCACCCGCACCCGCACCTCACACGCTTGCGTGAGGGTGGCTGTGATGTGGCGCTTTGATGGCGCACTTTGCACGTCGGCGCGAGGCGCCTAGTAGGCGCCCTTTCTTATTGCGACTTGACAATAAGGTGGCGCTGATGTGGCACACGCATTGCGTACGTGTGGCGGTTGAGTCACACAGGGTGCGCCCATTGGATTGGATGCGACCCATGGTTCGTACCTGTTCGGGTGTGGGTGTGTCCATACGCGAACAGGTACAACCCTACGCGATTGGGTGCATTTGGGTCTAAATAGAGCCTAGGTCACAGCCATTTATACACTGAATTAATCAGAAAACTCTCATTCCAAAAGCCGTCTTTCTTGTGTTGTTCCTTTGTTACTCTGCATAAACGAATTTAACAGTCCCTTGGTTTGTTTGTTTTTATTTTTGACTCGGTATTCTGTCTGTCTTTCGTTTGTGCGGATGCAGACAGAAGATCTTTCGATCGGGTTTCGTTGTATCTTCGAAACATATGTGCTGCAACTTGGTGCACACTAATTGGTGGGGGCGAATACTGTTTTTCGAAAAACAACGTCGTAACGCGCCTCGAAGCAAGTTCAACATACTGTTCATATTCCGAAGATTCCAGATTCTACACCAACAATCGAAAAATAGTATTTCGCAATGGCGTCAAAGTCTTTGCAACAGTTGACACAAGATTTCGTAAAGTTGGACAAGTTTGATGGCGGTAACTTTAGGCGTTGGCAAAAAAAGATGCATTTTATGCTTACGACTTTGAATGTCGTTTATGTTCTCACCACCCCCTATCCGAAGGAAAAAGAAGATGAAACATTGGAGGAGACTCGGGTGAGGATGAAGTTCGAGAGTGATGACTATATTTGCAAGGAGCATATTCTGAATGCACTATCGGACTCATTGTTCGATGTGTATAACAATACGGAGATTGCAAAGAAAATGTGGGACTCATTGGAGGGTCATTATTTGACAGAAGACGTAACAAGCAAAAAGTTCCTGGTTAGTCAGTTCATGAATTTCAAAATGATAGATAACAAGTCTATGATTGATCAACTGCATGAATTTAGTATATCTTGAATCAGTTTAAGATTAAAAGTATGAATATGGATGAATCGATCATAGTTTTATCAGTGATCGATAAACTCCCTCCTTCCTAGAAAGACTTTAAGAAAAGTCTTAAACACAAAACTGAGGATCTTACGTTGGAACAATTGGTTGTACACCTTCGTGTGGAGGAAGAGTCAAAGCGTCAAGAGAATGAGAACTTGGGCTAATACCTCTAAGATCCATATGGTGGAAGAAGGGAAAGGTTCCAACAAAGGTAAAGGAAAAAAGAAATTTCGGCGAAGCAATGACAAGGGCAGTGAACCAAAAGGAAAAAAGGCAAAAGTGGAATATTGGCGTTGTGGTAAGTCAGGGCACTTCAAAAAATATTGCAAATCCAACATGAAAAGAAATTCAGAGGCATCGGAGTCAAAAGGTAATGTTGTGGCTGTTTTATCCAAAATTAACACTCTCGAGGATGCTGAAAACTGGTGGATCGACTCAGGTACTACAAAGCATGTGTGCAATGATAAGAAGTTCTTCACGGACTATGAAGTAGTTGATGATGGTATTGTTCTCTATATGGGAAATTCATCTATTGCTGTTATCGAAGGCAAAAAAAAGTGGACTTGGAGTCCACTTCTGGGAAGATTCTGACTCTGACAAATGTTTAACACCTGCTTAACAAGCATGATTTCAAGTTAGTGTTTGAGGCAGATAAATTTGTTATGTCCAAGAGTGGTATTTTTATTGGAAAATGTTATTTGAAGAGAGCATGTTTAAACTTTAACATAAATAATACAATTGCTACTTCTACTTACACGATTGACTCTCTTTTTTTAATGACATACTCGTTTAGGGCATGTGAATACTAGGAAAATGGATTTTATGGTTAAATTAGATTTAATTCCCAAGTATAATGTTGATGTGGTTGACAAATGTAAAGTTTGTGCGCTTACTAAAATAACTAGAGTTCCATTTCCTAAAATTCAAAGAACTACATTTTTATTTGAACTAGTTCATAGTGATGTATGTGATATGCATAGCACCTGTCGCGCCCAGAAATTTTTCGGCCCCCCTCGCAGATAGAAATTTCTGGGCGCGACAGCACCTCTACTAGAGGAGACAAGAAATATTTTGCAACATTCATAGATGATTATTCCAAGTATTGTTATGTTTATCTATTGCATTCAAAAGATGAAGTTCTTGAAAGTTTTATTGCTTTCAAAACCGAAATTAAAAATCAATGTGGAACAAAAATAAAACGTTTAAGGTCTGATAGAGGTGGTGAATATCACTTTTCTGCTCACTGTAAATTAGTAGGGATAATACATGAAAAGATTGCACTGTATACTCCACAACAAAATATAGTGGACGAAAAGAGAAATCGGACTTTGACCGAGATGGTCAATGATGTGCTTAGTAATTCAAGATTAGGTACTGGTTTGTGGGGCGAAGTCATACTTACCGCTGCTTATATTCTAAATAGGGCATTTCTCAAAAAGTCAAGAATAACTCCATATGAGTTATGGAAAAAGAAAAAACCTAACCTGAGTTACTTTAAAACTTGGGGTTGTAGAGCAATCGTTAGATTGCCAGAGCCTAAAAGAAAGAAATTAGGTGAAAAAAGAATTGAATGCACATTCATTGGTTATGCTTTACTAAAGCATATAGGTTTTTAGTTTCTGAGCCATTTGATTCAATTGGAGTGAACACCATTATTGAATCATGTGATGCAGTATTTTATGATAATAGGTTTGGTCCTATTCCGAAGGTAGTAAATAAAGAAGATGAGTCAATCCCTTTAGAGTCTAATACAGAGGCTGAACCTTCAAAACAGGTCAAACTTCGAAGAAGTAAAAAGGCTCGAGTTGCCAAGTCCTTTGGACCTGACTTTGTAGTTTATCTAGTTGAAGGAACTAGAGAAATTACATGTAATCATATCATGATTATACTTCATGTAGAGTCAGATCCCTTAACCTATAGGGAGACTATGAAATCACAAGACTATGCTTTCTGGCGAGAAGCAATCCAAGATGAAATGGATTCTATTATGGATAATAATACCTGGGTTCTTGCTGATTTACCTCCGGGTTCCAAAGTCATTGGCTGCAAATGGATTTTCAAAAGGAAAATAAAAGTTGATGGTACAATAGACTAGTTTAAAGCACAGTTGGTTGCCAAAGGTTTTACCCAAAAAGATGGTATCGATTACTTCGATACATATGCACCGGTGGCAAGAATCTCTACAATTAGAGTTTTGATTGCCTTAGCTTCAATTTATAAACTTCAAATTCACCAAATAGATGTGAAAACTGCATTTTTAAATGGTGAATTGGATAAAGAGATTTATATGAAGCTACCGGAATGATTTATTGTACAAGGTCAATAATACAAAGTATGCAAACTTGTTAAGTCTCTTTACGGACTTAAACAATCACCAAAACAGTGGCATGAAAAGTTTAATAAAGTAATTGCATCAAACGGGTTTAAGATACACCACTCAGATAAGTGTGTATCCAGTAAATTTACTGGTAATAAAGGTGTAATCATATGTTTGTATGTAGATGATATGCTTATCTTTGGGACTGATCTAGATAGCATACAAAATACAAAAGATATTCTTTCTTCTAGTTTTAGTATGAAAGATATGGGTGTAGCCGATATAATTCTGGGTGACCGGCCGACAAAAGTGCATCGTTAGGGCGCCGGCCAAGGTCAAGGTTTAAATTTAAGAGACTTTGCAATTTAGTTTTTTCGACGTTTGGACGTCAACCTCAAAATTTGTTGGGTTTTGAGTGATAACTAAGTTAAAACTAATGAGAGAAATGTAATAACCATTAAGGAATAGGCTAAATCTTCGGATTTGGTTCACCCTAAACTTCTGTTTACACAATATCTCCTTTGTATAACTCAACCTAGATTCTGAACAAGGATTCTAAATCGGGAATTTTTCGATGAAATTTACTCTTGCTAAAACAAAGAATGTGTTTCCGAATTCAATCAAATTCATGAACACTAAGTCCAAAATAGGGAGGATATAGGCTTAAGTATTAAATATACCAAGATTATGGCAATAACTAAGCAAACGCTTAACACTTCCTTTTTGTTTTTAAAGAGAAGAACTTATTTGAATCCATAAACAAACTTGAAAAATTCTTAGGAGATATTGGTAAACATTAGTTTTTGGATGAACTTCCTCCTTAGATTTAGCCTAAATAAACTTAGCAACTCATGCTTTTAACAAGGATAAAAGAGATAAAGGAATACAAGCTAAACATGACTAAAACTAAAATAGAGTGAATCAAACTTACCAATGAAGCTCAAAAATCTGTAGAAAATAAAACGCAAGATGACCGGCTGGCAAAAGTGCGTCGTTAAGGCGCCAGCCAAGGTCAAGGTTTAATATTTCAAACAGGACTTACCTCAAGAATTTAAAAGAGGTATAGTGGA
>JABCMJ010001470.1:483-16028 GCA_014822125.1 Arbutus unedo
TAATTTGGTTGAGAGAAAACAGGAAAAGAGAAACTTTTTCCTTTGTTAGAAAAGTGAGAAATTTGTGAAGAAAATCTCTCCCCGAGAAAATATTTTAGAGCAAAGAAGGTTTTCAAGAAAATACTTAGGAACCGAGTAAGAGCATCCAAGTCAAGAAAAAAAAAAGAGAGATTGGGTTGGTACTATATAAGTAATCTGTCTATTTATATATTAATTTCTAACCTCATTCTCAAATACTTACACCAAAGTCTATCAAATCAAAGTTTCAATCAAGGTACACAATTTCATATTAGCTTGCACCAGTTCGTGAGGGAATACCAGGAAAGTCGTATAGTAATCTACACTACTCACGAGTTTTCTCCTGTCTATTTTTTAATTCTGATATGATTCAACACACTCCAGTCTGAAACGGAGTGGTGTGTGCTCTGATGTAGACACGCGCCACTCCTGAGACTAATGCATACACCTTGTTAAAATCCATCGATCCCGTTATTTTTACTGTCTTATTATGTGCATTTTCAATACATAGAATTCGTAACATGATCATTACTCTGATCATGGGTCGGTATGCACCATTAAGCTCAGTGGCACATACCACCTACACAGAAGGAGAACGTCAATTTAATGGCGCCTGTCACTCTGCTCAATCAATAACAATGTGTGTTATAATATTTTTAAAATTCTATTTCATACATGATGATTTTGCGTAAAGAAAAAACAAGTCAACATTTACATGTTACTGTACTTCCCTTTTAAGTACTGCTCATGACCACTCCCGACATGAGTTCTTGACATATAACGCAATCAAAATTTCATAAATATTTAGTAGAGACCGATCATCGGATCGGACAAGGTGGGCACCTAACACCTTTCTACTTCGTAACTTACTCTCGGACCATGTGATCTCTATTAACGACGGATTAGTAGTCTCGATGTGCTCGTATTTGCTTGGTCTCTCGAGAAACACCTAAAATTCGCGTGGCGATTGCAAAAAACAAAGTCACCGGTCAACGCCAAAGCCGGGTGCGCCGGTCGACTGCGGGGCTGATTTTCTGGTTGAGGAAGCTCACAATACCCAAGACTCCTTAACCGTTTGGATTCTTTGTGCTGCCACATTATTATTATTATTATTATTATTATTATTATTATTATTATTATTTCTAGGGATCGCATGATTCTTGGCGTGTTACAAACAAACTTCTTAACCTTGTGGGTTTCACGTCATCAATATCGATAGGTGTTAAATACAGTGTGAAAAAAATAACTATTATACACGAATAAAGTTTTAAAAAAATGGAAATGCACTTGGATAAAGGATATCTCCATAACGAATTTCACAAAAAAAGAAAAAGAAAAGGAAAACAGGTAAAGTACAAACTTATTTGTGGTAAAAAAAAAAAAATTTGAAAATAGGAAGGGCCACAACATGGGGCAATAATAATAACTAGTTCTGAGTTTTTAACAGTGGAAGGGGGAACCCTATTTTCATCAGAAACAGCCAACAAATAATGACACGGAAAATGGCAGTTTGGTAAAAACTCCAAGCAGCATCTCCCAAAATCCAAACTGATCATTGACTGGTCGCATTTGACCAGTCTTTTGGGATGCCAATTGCCATGCCTTTTTACTCAGAGGTTCAGCTTATTGTCAGTTGCCCCCACATTATTCAGTACCATTCCTGCCAAATAAATGCATCATCACACACACACCCCCCTGTACGTATAACCCCAGGAAGCATCTCTTATATATTCAGTATATATAATTTGAAGAAAGTTTGAAGGTGAGAAAAAAATTTAAAAGTTTTTCTTTTGAGTGAAAAATAGATATTATGTTAAAATACATTATTTAAATTTTTATAATAAGACCCGACGTGGACCCACATGTTGAATTGGGCTGGGATATTGAAATGGATTAGTAAGAATCAATGATCATCTTGTGTTTCACACCATGCGATAAATAGCAAAGAAGATGATACATTTGGACCTTTGAAAGTATTTAATTACCTAATTTCTAATAATAATAATAGAAGACCAATGCAAAGTGACGGAGGCCTTCTTAATCTCATAATTAATTACTGAATCAAAAATAAACTTACTATAATAACTACATTTTCACTAGCCCAATAGTTTTTTGAAACATAACATCATAATTAAAAATACTTAAACTCAAGTTCTTTGACTCCAAATGCTTAAATACAAATTGTTTAATGAATAGTCCACTATAAGTTATGAGAATTAGTAAGCTAATCCTACTCTTAGTCTCACTTACATGTACTTATTAAATATGACAATATATAATAACATGATGTGATATACACAGTAATACAAAAGTTGTAACACATAAGTGCTAGAATTAAATTAGTAAAACATTGTCTAATAAAATCTTGGAGTGACGTCATCTAGTTCTAAATCCCTAAGTGTTATTCAATCTCCAAATTGTTCTCAAGTCCTCGACTTTTATATCAATTAATCTAATTGTGATAATTTTCACATCATGATATATCCAACTCATCCCGTATTTATGATGTTCCCGTCCGATAATGTTTTCAACCACAACGAAAACTGCGCTTTCGATCCTTAGTTTCCATGAGTCATGTCTCACCATTGTGCTCCCGAATATTATGTTTTCTTATGCATCGTGCTCACACCAAAATACTTTCTAGACAAAATTCTCACGGCGACTAGACTTTACGAGAAAAAGACACAAAATAGCTAACGAACATAGTCCGACTTAAGACACAATTTGGGTTAATCATGATATGTTTAATGACACAACTCGGCCATAAATAAAATGGACGGTGGTGAGGGCATATAATTGTTACATATATCCATAAATATAATCGTCTGTCATTGTTATAGAGAAATTGTAAAATCTTCAAGGGGCGTTGCCCGTTAAACATTAGTTATGAAGTTATGTGTAATGCCTAGTATCATAGGAAAGATAAGTAAGTACACAATGACACAACTACTGAAGTTATGCTTGTAAAAAGCAAGCCCCAACCAAAGGAAGCCTCTAACAATAATAAAATTTTGGAAGACGCATGTGCCTATTGTTGTAAACAAAATATTGGAAGAAATATTGTCACGTCTGGCAAAAAGTTATTGACCAATAGGTCAAAACCAATGTTGCAACTAAAGAGGAGAATCTTAGTTTGCACTTGTAAGTTTATCAACTAATATTCATTCGGGTGAACAGATATTGGATTCTGGTGCTTCAGACCATATGTGTCTCAACAGGGATTCGTTTCCAACTTTGAGGAGTTGGATGGTGCTTTAGTCTTTATAGGTAAAACCATATGTGAAAGATTCTAGTGATAGATAATATCAGTTTATGTTTACTTGATTAATCTACATTTGTTTTATTTAATTTTTGGTGGGTTCCATCTTTAGGGCAAAATTCTCTCTTTTTGAGAGCTAAAGTTCACGAGCTTAGAAATTACTTTTCTTGGCGGAGCTCTAGAGATTGTATCAACCAACTTGGTTGTATTGAAAGATACACAATGCAACAACTTGTATGTCCTTAAAGTGAATACATCTGTAGATGGAGCAACCACTATTGGCAGCAAAGATCTTGGTTTAGAAAATAGCATTATTGATCTGTTGCCAAAAATCATTGAGATTGGGGTCAAATGAGGTTTGAACTCGATCCATCTGAAGCTAGTTTAAGTGTCCTTAAGTGCATGTGCCTTCAGACGATTAGTGACAGCCTTAGAGACATTGATGCATCTCAGGTACTGCATGTTCTTTTGTTTATTATAAGAACCTGATGTCATCGTGACCTGTCTGGAATACAGTGATTCTTGTAATTCAACACTGGAAATATTTTTCCAAACGACACTTCATTGTCGAAGGAAAATGAACTTTAATTGGGACCATTTGTGACCTCTCTATATGTTCTGAAAATTTTTCGATTGTTGATAGCAAGTCTTAGTTGAAAATTATTTCTGGAAACTGATTTGAAACTTCAAAAACCCCGATCTTCTCTGAATTATTCCGATAACCCGTGTTCTTGTATTATGTTTGCAGAGCATTGATAATCACAATTTAACTCAACTCAATTTGATTTAGCTCAGTTTAGTTGTTCAGTTCAATTCCAATTCTGTTTGTTTGAAGAGAGTTTGTCTATCCACTTGCACCTGTTTCTACTCTCTTGACTCTCATTTGGTAAGAGCTAATGGAGAATCCCGTCTGTTATCATTTCTCATTTATGTATTTGTTGACAGTATAATTTATTCAAAGGTGAATTCTCGCCAAGGTGGAAATTGTTGGACTTCAACATGTATTCATTGTGCAAGGATTGGATATTTGAAATGGATTGGGTTGAATTCAACTTAGGATTAGCCATAGCCCTCTTTTTTGGATTTTCTTGGCGTCAACTTGAACATCTTTGTTTCTACTCTCTTGACTCTCATTTGGTCAGAGCTAATGTGATTAATCTCTTTGGGAGCTCTAGAGTCCACGGGCTTGGAAATTACTTTGTTTGGTAGAGCTATGGAGATTGTATCATGCAACCTTGTGGTAATGAGAGGTACAAGACCCAACAACTTGTAGGTCCTTGAACGAACTATAACTGTAGGTGGAGCAACCACCATTGATAGCAAAGATCTTGGTTTAGAAAAAGGCGCTGTTGATTTGTTGACAAAGGTCACTGGAATTGGGGTTATACAAGGTTTGGACTTAGTCCATCTGAAGCTAGTTTAAGCACCCTCAAGTGTCTGCCTTTTCAAGCAAATCTCAGGTGTCACAAGTTCTTCTATTTGTTATCTAAACCAGATGTCGTCGTAACCCATCTGAAATATGGTCATTCTTGTAATTCAACACCAAAAAATTCTATCAAAATGATACTTCATCGTCAAATGAGAATGGAATTTTAAGTAGGATTATTTGTGACCCATTCATTTGTCCTGAGAATTTTTCGATTATTGATAGCAAGTCTTACTTGTTCGAAAATTGATTCTTGAAGCTTGTTTGAAACTTTAGAAACCTGGCTCGTTTGTTTGAATTGTCCCGGTAATCCATTTTCCTATATTATGTTTGCAAGAACACTGATAACAACAATTTAGCCCAACTTAGCTCACTTGTTAGTTCAATTTCAACTCTATGTGTTTAAAGATAACATGTCTATCCTCTTCTGCCTGTTTCTACTCTCTTAACTCTCTTTTGGTTCTAGCTAATAGAGAATCCCATCTATTCTGATTTTTTATTTTTTGCATTTGTTGGCAGCGTGATTTGTCCAGAGGTGAATCCTCGCTAAGGTGGAGATTGTTGGACTTCAGCACAATGTCCAAGGATTCAAGATTGAATTGGCCTGGCTTGGATTCAATTTAGGAATAGTCATAGCCCACTTTTTTTTACTTTCTTTACTTTAACTTGACACCTCGATTTCTTCTTCCCTATCTGTAAAATTTCTTGTAATATGCTTTTGTATTCACATTAGAAAAAGAGAAAAAAGGCAGAACCGGTAAAGAGATTGAGAGCTTCACTTGTAATCTTTGTGAACCCTCTCAAATACAAAAAGCCTTTTGTCCGTGGATGTACTTAAATTTAAAGCACTGCATAAATCGTTTGTAATTTCTTTGTGATTCTGTGTGTATGTGTTTGGGTCTCGTTCCTTCGGAAACAACAACAAAAATAACCCTTGTTTGTACAAATTAAAATACACAATGATCGATGTTACAGTTAAATGGTTTATGTGAAAATGACTACAGCATATGGCATGGACCTGAAATACAAGTGAGATAATATTCAAATTCATCATCTATGTACAGGAAAATGGGATTAATCTCTTTTCCCTCTCTCTCTCTCTCTCTCTCTCTCTCCCCATCAAGTAGGAGTAGAGAATATGTTTCTAAATAAAGAATCGACATTGTATATATACTAATCATGTCGGGAATGAGGTTGGGTAAGCTAGGGGGTTTGATTATTGCGTGAATTGTTGTTAGCCAAAGAAAGGATGGAAGTAGCAAGCTTGTTAATGGCATCAACAAGGCCATTAATCCCCTGCCTAGCGATCTCAGTCTTAGAAGACTCAATCTGTAGCCTTCTCTCTTGCAAACTCATCATCTCTCTGTGCCTTTTCTCTTCTCTCTCCTCACTAGCCTGTATAGCTTCTGCTATCATTGCTGCACTTTTTGTGATTGCTGAGCCAATTAATACCTCATTTGCATTCATATCACTACACCCACCACTTGTTCCCTCTCCTCCTCCTCCCCTTCTTCTTTTCTTTGCTGGTGAGTCTGAATGCTCACTTGCATCAGAATCTGAGCTATCACACACACCTCAAAAATATTAAAAAATGTAAAACCACATTAATCATTGACATTTAAATTGCTTTATCACATAATACAGTGGGAATCTATTGATAATTCAAAACTAATAATGGGCAGGCTCATAAATTTCACAAAATGGGGTAGACTATACTACAAAGTTATTTTCCCAAAAATAGGTTGTCTCCAATTTATTTAATTTTTTTTTTTTCAATTTGTAAAGTTGCAGCAAATCATTGAGAACTCAAATTCCAACAGTCCACATTTTAAGCTCCTCATGATAACTTTTTAAAGCTTTTTTTTTAACGTTTAATTTTAAGCTAGAAATAAAGATGTGTGTGTGTGTGTGTGTAAATATGTATGTATGTCGGTATGTGTGTATATTTTTATGGGTAACCCAATGGCAATCATTGACCCAACTCAACCATTGTTTTATGTATACATGTAACATGTATGTCATCGTTTGAAATACAAACAGAAGGGAGTTGAAGCACTCTAGAAATCTCATGAATGCATATAACATTCATATATCTCAAAAGGAAAGAAAATCAGATTGACACTTGACACGAAATTAATAGCACATATCTCTCTACCCCTAAAGAATGTTGCGATAGATTATCAAAATCAATAAGGAAAATGATGGTTATTTGAATAAAAAATAAAAATATACTACAAGTAAGTTATGAGCGGAGGTTCTTGCTCCTGAGATGGAGAGAAGAAAAGAGAAACATTGATCATCTTGTACGCATATCCACCTTTGAGCATAGAGAGAGAGAGAGAGAGAGAGAGAGAGAGTACCTACTGTAGGCAATGGATGATGAGAACGTGGAAGGCCATGGGGTTGCTGTGCAGCTGTAGGTGGTGGAGGAGGAGGAGGCGGCGGCGGCGGCAATGAAAGTGGAGGAGGGAGAGGTAATACTGCTAGTGGAGATGAAACAGGATATTGCAATAGAGGAGGCAATATTGAAGGCGGCTGCTGCTGCTGGACCACCACGTTATTACTAGATCTAATTTCCACCATATAAGAACCACCACCACCCACACTTCCCACCACTCTTAAACCCTCTCTCTTCTCAACTACCTCCACCAACGCCTGAAAAATCTCCGGCAACATATTAGAAGGCAAATTCCTTTCTTTTCTCTCATGCTTATCAATCTTCCAATAACTAGTATTAGTACTACCAGTACTAGACCCCCCTTGATCTCCTCCTCCTCCTCCTCCTCCTCCTCCTAAATTTCTCTCATAATCTCTGACTTTCTTGAAATCTCTCATGAGGTTATCCCACTTGTCATTGCACTGGTTTTGGCTTCTCAAACACCCATTTCTCCAGCAATAATCCTCTACCCATTTCCATCTTAACTCTGCTGGTTTGTTATTGATGATTCTTCCCCCTTCGTTAGTATTAGTACTACCAACAATAGTACTAGTAGTACTGCTACTACTGATTTCCCCTATTCTCTTCATTCTCCTCTCATCATCCATTTTCTTTGCCTCTATAAGCACCATTGTCTCTTGAACTGTCCAGTTCCCTTTCCTATAATCCCTCAACACGCTACTTCCTCCTTGATTGGCCATCTCCAAAGTATGTTTGTGATCATCCAACAGAGTACTAGCAACACATGCCTCCAGAGAAATGTTGGACAAACACAGAGAGAGAGACAGAGAGAGGGGAGAGAGAGAGAGTGAGAGTGAACTTAAAAGAAAGAGTGAGCAAGCGGTCCAACGTTTGGTCAGAATCTACATTTGGTCTTAAACGTTTTTTTAATTTATATTCAAATTTTATCGGTTTTGCTAGTTATGCGTTAAATTTTTTAATTTATTCATTCGTTGTTACAATAAAACTCATAAAATTTAAACAAAATCTAAACTTTAAAAAATTCAGAGACTACAAAAATAATTTTGAAAATTGGACCATCTAATGTTTTTTTATTTTTACGGAAAAATTTAAATTTTTTATCATAATTTTTTACTTTTAAAATTTTTCCCATTAATATGAACTAATAATTCATAAAACAAATTAACACAAAACAAATAAAACCAAAAATGTTTTTTAATAAATTTTGAAAATGACATTTTTAGATCACATGAATTTAGTTACACAATCACGCGAATTGTTTTGAAAATAGATTTGTGGGTGTGATGTCAAATATAATAAAAAAAACTTAATTAAAACGTTTTCCAATACTAATTGATTGTAGAAGAAATAGTAAAAAAGCAATCCGATAGGTGGTATTAGAGTATGAAAGTCATAGTTTTAAATCGCGAGAGCATCATTGTTAGGGAGGACTTGTTGGGTCGGTAATGTCCCATAGATTTAGTTTCACAATATTACTCTATGAAATCGTTCTGAAAAATGACACACGAGTATAATGTTAAATGCGATAAAAAAAAACTTACTTAAAAGAGATGAAGAAAAAAGAGATCGACAAATTCGTATTAAAAATATTTATGAGACAATAACATTTTAATGGATAAAAGTCTTATTTTAAAGTCAAAATTCCACCCACACATTTTTACTGATGTCATTCCGTACAAAATTTCTGTCAATAGTTATATGTAATTACCGTACAATAAATATGTAATATTCCATATTTTACAGCAGCATGTGGAAATAAATCCTGCTATTTTAAAGGTGTTGCACACAACAAGTGTTGTTTCCTGTCAGAGGAAAAAGCACAGTGAACTTTCTTCTAGCACATTGTATATTCTTTAATTTGATGTAAAAATAAATATAAAAATTCATGAATGAAAATATTTTCTTTTTTATTTAAAAATGACATGATTTGTGGTTAATAATAAATGGTTCTACTCGAATATTTTAGCGTTAGCATAGCTTCAATGTTATGATGAAAAGTACGGGTGCAAGTAAAAATCGTTAAATTGAACTAAATTGGAAAATTAAATCGAATCAGCGATTTGATTCAATTTTTTAGTTAAATCGGTTTGTTTCAATTTGATTTGGTGTATTGAAAAAAAAAATTGATTTGCTTTCGTTTTGTAGCCCTAAAAATCAGACCGGACCGAATGAAACCGAAAGTAAAAGAACCTCAATTTTTTTGTATTTATTTATAATTTGTATTTCTTTCCGTAATATGTATTTTTATAATCTTTATTTTTTTAGTTTTCTACAATCTGTATTTTTTTTCTACAATATGTAATATTTTTTTATTGGATTTGTACTCTTGATATTCAAAATACTTATTATTAATCAAAAAATTAATTTTTTTTCCACATTTGACTTGATCTAATGAAACCGAAAACCGGACCAAACCAAATCAAAAACCCAAAAACCGAACCGAGCCAAACTGAAATATTTAATTTGGTTAGGATTCAATTTGAAAAAATATATATCGAATTTCCAGTTCAGTCCGAGATTTTTCTTCCGATCCGGACCAGTTACCCCTAGGTGAAAGTATCCAAAAACAAATAAGGGAACAAGATGGTTGAGGATATGTCTTTGCTTAAAGTTTTCTATTTTTTAAGAATTAGATCATGTCTAATCGGATTGTACTAGATCCTCTCTAATTGAACCGAACTAGATCCGCTCGATCTAGTCAAACTAGACATGCAGTTCAATTCATTAATTTGTAAGTTTTTCATGAACCTATTTGGACGGTCTATTTTCGGGACTTGTGGAGAATATCAATAATGCTAAAAATTCATGTAGATCGAATATCATTTAATATAAATATTAGAAACATTTTTCTTAAATAAAATAGTACTATAGAGCCCCGATCGGAACACTGATTGATCAACTTGATTTTTTGACGTGATTAATATTATCGATCGACGAGGAAAATTATTGAAGTGCACCCTAAGAAGGTTCACAAATAAGCCAACTGACGCAGACAATGCCTTGGAGGGCCTAGAAAGGATACAAATCTAATCTTTTTACTTAGTTGGCTATGAATATGCAGATACCAAGAGGAAAGGAAAAAGGTGAATGTGCCTGTTTCCACCATCTTTCTCTTCTCTTTTTCAGTTTCTTCCATTAAAATTTGCTACCTTTTTTGAGCTTTTTACTTTAATCTCCACTTCCCCATAAAATCTTCAAAGTATAAAGTTCGAATCTAAATCTACTAATTCAAGCCACCACTCCTCACAATATTGAAAGCTAAAACTTGTGTGTGTGTGTGTGAGAGAGAGAGAGAGAGAGAGAGAGAGAGAGAGGATCTTATGTGGTGAAATGCTTACCATTATAAGAAAAAGGCCAAGGAAAAGCCATTCAAACTGGCAGAGCAAAGAGAGATCTAGAGAGAGAGGTGGCCTTGCTACCGGCTCCCAAACAGGAGGAATGAGTGAAAAAATGAATGAAGAAAATTTCCAAATGAAAAATAGGGGAAAAAAAAGAAAGGAAAAGGATGATGCTATGCAGACCTAGTAATTATTCAATAATTTTAATGAGTCTGTACATTTAATTAATTTCGAGTCTCACATAAATATATAATTTTGTTAATGGCATCAAATTAAGTACATGCTCCCCCAGAGCATTCAATAAATTTTCCTCTTAAAACAGCACTTGATACCTGAGACAAGATCAAGGAGAGAAAATCCACATTATTAAAAGACCAAAGAAATGAGAGGGAGGGAGTAAGAGCATTCACACTAGTCTCTCTATTTTTTACACTAAATTAGAGAGAAAATCTTACTTTTCTATTTTAGAGAACCATATTATGTAATTTATTCTGCATCAAATTCTCTATTCTATCCATATTTTATTAAAATATTTTTTTTCTTTTATATTTAATTCAAATGTTACTAGGGAGGGAGAAGAAAAAAGAAAAAACATAATAAAAATAAAACGTTAGGAGTAAATAGTGACACCTTAATACTAGAGAGTTATTATTTATTTTGAAAAATAAAAAAAATAGATAAAGAGTTAATGTGGAAATTGTAAAAAAAAAAAATTTAAATTAAAGAAGGAAGATATTTAGAGAAGTTAGTGTGGATGCCTAAGCACCCCTCTGAATCTAATCATTTGGTTAAGGAAAGTTTACCCACCATGCAGGAATAATTAGGTTTTTAAGGTAATTAACGTTCTCCCATAAAGAAATGACTGCAGAATTTACAGACGATCAGACCAAGACTTGGGAGTCACTTTTTAATAAGAGGACGGTTATGTCCTTTGGTGGAAATCCTGATGTCATTTTCGTCCTTTTAAAATCAGGGGCATTTAAAGCCTGGGTAGCCACGTCATACACCTTTTTCCGGCCTTTTTTTTTCCTCTAATTATCTATCTGTCAGGGTGGGGCACACAGAGCTGCAGGCTTGGTTTGACTGTGAGGTTTGACCGAATAGGACAGTCCATTGGCGGGGAGAGTAATGAAGAGCCCCCCCCTCCCCCTTCCCCTCCCTCCCCCTCTCTGACTCGTCTCTGTCGTTCTTAGTTATTGGACTCTAGCCTGCATCTCTTTGTTAAGGGGTACAACCCTAATGCTCCAATTGTATAAGCTATTATTTTTAGGTGTATAAATTATCAAAGAAAATAGGATAAAAGAGATATTATTAAAAAAAAGTTAGTTCACGTTAATTTGATGTTTATAGAAAAGAATAAGAATATAAATAGTTTAGATAAAAGATTAAATAAGGAGAGATAAATTTTGACTTGATTTGAATATCTTATAAATATGAGAGATAAGAGTAGGTAAATAAGAAAATAACTGATAAATAAACTTAATTATGTATTCAATAAAGTATATAAATACAAAACTTAATATATTTAATTAATTTTGAATAATTTGAACTATTAATTAATTAAGAAATTCATTAGTTTATTATCTTTAATTAAAAACGTAACTTTAAAAAAAATAATGACTTGTAACCTATTTTGTTTCTTGAATTATTATAATTTAATTAATTTAATCGATTAATAAACTTTTAATTATAAAGTATTCATTTCAATAAAATCGAAATTCCCATAATGTTAAATCGTACTTCTTCATTCAGAATCGAAAAAAAACGCGGTTCAATTTCAACTATCCCAACTAAAACCATCAAATTCATGATATCATACCTTGAGCGGAAATCTGAAAACCAAACTCTTACAATCAAAACCTGCATTAGAACAAGGAACTTGAATAACATATCGTCTTAACCATCAAAGAATTTCTCGTACTTCAATAGTAATTCAAAAACCAAACCATTTACTACAACTAAAAATGCATTAAAACAAGCAACTTGCATAAACATATGATCTTTTGCCACATTTCTTCCAATCAAGAAAACACAAATGCGTTTAGTTTCAGCTATCCCAACTCAAAACATCAAATATCTTTAAACTCATATAACATTAGAGAAATCCCAAAACCAAATTCTTTACACAGTCAATTCATTAGACAAAGGAATTCGCTCAATATATATCATCTTTTTCCTCTTGTCTTTTGATGTGGTGTCGACTCCAAGCCATCGACTATTCCAACGGCATGCCTCTTCTTCTTCTTTCTCAGCCTATCACTTCCAATTGCTTAACTTGATGGGCCAGTGAGCTCAGCATCTAAGTCCACATCTCGTTTTTCTCGTACAACTGCTTCATCAGACTCATGATCATCTTCTCGTTGTCCTCTATCATTCTTTCCAAAAGCTCTGATTTATGTTTTTCATCATCTCTCTCGTCACCATCTTCTTGCCTCTTTGATGCCTACAAATCATTAACTCCAACAGAGACAGAAGGATTCAACGAGAACAAACAATAATCACATTTTAGTGTGAACAAACAGTCACACTAATCACTTTGCTAATAATTATACTTGGTTCAGATATTTATTTCACCGGCACACAAATGCACTAGTTGGCTACAACTTATGTTGTCAAACAGTGATAAACAATTGGCCATCATAAGTTGTCTCGCCAGACGAGTGGCTTGCCATGGAGTTATAATTTTCATATCATTATAGCCATAAAGAGGAACGACGATGTTCGATAAACTAACAGGGTAATCGATAAGACAACTTAACACGTTTGAATGATGCTAAAGCCTCCCTTCAAAAGTTATCACTAGAAGCAACACCAACAGTAGCTAAAGTAAGCAATGTTTGGTTGTGTCCATAGTGCAAGTGTATGTTGCAGCCAACACGCACACACATTGATGGTACGAAACACCCACACTAGCACATGACCAGCAAACTGCAGCACACACACAAAAAAAAAAAACTGCAGCACAAGGCTCAGTAAATTGCATCACATGACCAACCAAATTGCAGCACATGACCAGCCAAATTGCAACAGAAGAACAATAGAAAACCAACACAAGGATCATCCATAATGCATCACAAGACCAGCAAGACAAGACATGTCAATAAACACAAAAAGGAAAACAGAAAATGTGGCAAGACATAGTAGTAGATCAACCATACAAATAACAAGGTTCCATATATTTTGCAACATCATTCCGGGTATTTCTTTAAACAACATATGGATAAAACTTTGGGAACATACCAAGAGGATAGTAATGCTCATAGTACTTAACATCATCAGCCTTTGATACGTGCATAGTATGCCATTATCTTCATAGGTAGTTTATTTGTTTCTAGTCAGTAGATCCATTATCTTCATGGGTAGTTTATTTGTTCCTAGTTTGTAGTTCATATGTTCCTAGTTTTTAGGCATGTTTCCCTTAATGGCATGCATGGAGGTTATTTGTAATCCTATTTATTTTGGTTAGAATTTGAATGAGAAAGACATCAAATATTATTTAACTATCTTTTCCGATCACTGTCTCTCTTCTCTCTCTCTCTCTCTCTCTCTCTCTCATTCAGATTCAAATCATATAAATGGTATCAGAGCCGGTTGATCCCATGGACACCCGGGGCAAAAATAATACCGAATTCCGTAATGAGATTACTAAAACATTGACTCGTCTTGAGTCAAGTTTCGATTAATTGCATAACAACTTCAACCAAGTTCATACCACCCTTCAATTGGTTCTCACCGAATTGCAAGTTTTACGAGCCACCCATTCCCAAACTCATATTCCCATTGCCGACAATATCAACCCATTTGCCTCTAATTCAAATAGCCAAACCTTAAATCTGCCTACCCACCACCCTAACAAACACCATCCCAAACCATGATCCCCACTCAAACTCAATTTTTCAAAACTCACCGGCGATGACCCAACCAGTTAGGTATACCGTGTCGAATAATACTTCGAATTCCAAACTGTTGATCTTAATCAGCGAGTCCAACTCGCCTCGTTTCATCTCGAAGGTATTGCATTCCAATGACACCGTTGGATCACTAAAATCCGTGGACCCATGACATGGGTTGATTTTACTATTGCCTTGTTGTGCTATTTTGGTCCCACTGACTTTGACAATCCATCCAAAGCACTCACACGCCTTCGGCAAACCACCACGTTGGATGCCTACCAGCAAGAATTCGAACGACTCTCGCAATTTGTGGACCCCTTGCCCGACCGTTACTTGATTGGATGTTATGTCGCTAGCCTGAAAAACGAAATTCGGCTCGACATTAAAATTAAGAACCCTTGGACCCTGGCCGAGACGATTGGAGTCGCTCGATTAATTGAGGAGCGTAACAATCTGCAGAAAAATAGCCCCACTATCAATGGCTTCCATCCCTAGCTTCCACAAAATACTCCCAACACCCAACTATAACACCACCAGTTTCACCACGGCCGGCGTCCTTGGGCCAAACCCCACTCAAAAATCAAATCCGAATAAAACGAGCCTGTTCAAGCCAATCACGGGCCCAGAGGCTCGAGTTCGTAGAGAGAAAGGTCTATACTATTATTGCGATGAGAAATACATACCCGGCCACCGTTGCACCAAGCCCCAACTTTTCATAACCAAGGATTTTGTGACTATGGATGATCAACCCGAGCCCACCATAACCGACATGGGCTCATACATCATCCCCTACCCACCTACACTTTTCCAAGCTATGACTAACCTTGAAAACCCTCAAAACAGAGATATTAGTTAAACCAATGACGTTTCTTACGATTTTACTCAGAATTTATCCTTGTGGCCAAGGATATTGCAAGCGGAGGGGAATGATACGTGCATAGTACGCCATTATCTTCATAGGTAGTTTATTTGTTCCTAGTCAGTAGGTCTATTATCTTCATGGGTAGTTTATTTGTTCTTAGTTTATAGTTTACATGTTCCTAGTTTTTAGGCACGTTTCCCTTAATAGCATGCATGGAAGTTATTTGTAATCCTATTTATTTTGGTTAGAATTTGAATGAGGAGGACATCAAATATTACCTAACTATCTTTTCTGATTCAAAAATGCTACAAACACATCATTTTTGCACAT
>JABCMJ010001475.1:0-79003 GCA_014822125.1 Arbutus unedo
ATATATACATAAAGTGCATAAAACCACTTGTTAAGTTAAATTCCGGACAATTTATTTAAAAAAAAATATTTCCGGGTTCTCACAAGTTGCAGTAGGAATAAAATTTAGGATGTATTTTGGTATTCAAACATGACGCACGGAAAACATAACGATTAAGAACATGGTGAACAAGAACCAACGATTGGGAATGCCAATGATCGGAACATAAGTCAAGCATAGGGATTGGGATTGGCATCATAATAGACGGGAACATCAAGAATATGAGAGATAATGATAGAGTGTCTTGACATGACAATTGTCATAAATGTCGAGTAAACGTTGTCGGCACCCCCACTCATTGTTATGACGGGCTTAAATTGATATGCTTGATGATTCAATGATTTGCAATTAGCATGCTCAGTTGATGTTCTACGACGTGCTAAATAGCACGGCTAGAACGATATTATCTTTGAGATTTGATTTGCAGTTTAACGATTGGGGCTTGATTATGGACTTTCTAACTTAGAATATGAATCAATAGATTATTTAAACTTCATTTACTTTATGCACTTATGCATTATTGCTTCCCTTAAATTGCGCATGCCATACTTGTCATACACATGTAGTGGGACTAAGAATATGATAGCTTGTTGAGTCTCATTGCTCACAGTGCTACATTTTGTTGCTTGCCTTTCACGCTAGGTATCGAATATGGGCGTGAAGTCTTGGTGCACTTGGTCGACAACAAAACACAGCCGAAGAAGACTTCTCGGAGCCCTAGTTCACATAAAGTAGAATAATGCTCTGAAATCCTAATGTAAAGTCTTTTGTAGCAACTCCCCTTTGAAATGACTTTATTTTGGTATTTCAATATTTTGTAAAACAAAAATGTAATTTCCTTTATTTATGAAACGAAGAGATATTTAGAGTTTGGCATTTTTTTATTTAACATCTCCAAAAATCGAGGCGTTACACCCACATTTTTCCTTCATCTATATTGTGCCTCCAATCCTCCACTATAGCAGATCCGCCACGGGTTGGCATATTTGGGTTGCGCCATTCCCAGAAGTTGCATCTCTCATTTGCACATGTATAGCAGAGTCTTCCCATATTAGGCCAGAGTCTTGTAACCATGATGGTTGTCTTCATTCCGAATCGACAAATATAACTCTAATACTTGATGAACCTATTGATATTTTATTAAAGATGATCCACTTATCTTATGGAAGTTTAAAAATAATGTAGGGGAGGTCAATGTGTATGTGTAAGACTAAGAGAGCGTGCGTGTGTTGCATAATGGTTATTGTGGCACTAATTTATAGAGAAAGGAAGGGTAGATGGAGAGTACTTAGGGCATTCAAATATTTTGTATAACCATGACATCAGCAAATGTCCTTACTCTACCTCTAACAACTGTGTAAGACAATGGGGTTTGTTCTTATTGTCAGCAAAAGTAAACAAGAAACATTGACATTTCAAAAACCTCGGAGGAGGTAAGTATATTTGTCAAAAAACTTAGGGAGAGGTGAGTGAAATTTACCTATTTTTGTGTGATGAAAGGACACGGTAAGTGTAATAATTCAAAATTACAACTTGGGAAGAGAGAAGAGGTTCATATCCTTCCATTATTGGAAGCATCTGCCTTTGTTTATGATGAAGAGTTACTTGGAGCACTCTGATGATGACCATCTTATGTCACATAGACTGACTTGTGAATCTTTTTAATCAATGTCAATTGACTACCTACGATTTAAATTTGCTTTTTGATACTCTTTGAAACAGATTACAGATTACAGATTACATCCCATAAGTAGAATCATTGTTGAAACTACTCCAAGGAAAATAAGAATTATGTAAATCCCAACCTGAGTTTAATATTGTACCCGGAAAACAACTTATATTTTGCTTTTTTGTTGTTTGTAGCTTAAATTATGATAAAACTGTCTTCTTATAATAAGCCAACACCAAATGTGTCAAATTAATAAAGCTCTTGGAATATAAAAAATTTCCAACTCATTTATCTACCTATAATACCCAAACATAAAAGTAGCGGCAAAAAAGTTGATACCGGATTTTCAAAGGAAATAGGTAATGAACAATTATGCAGGATCTACTATTGTGTAAAATTAAAAATACAAACTGAGAAATTCACAAAAACTTTGTATCAATTTCAAGCTAAAAGTCAACACTTTCTAATTGAGTTGCTAGTAGCTAAGAAGACAAAGGGCTCCGACAAACATATGTTTCTTCTTCAGATCTCAATTAAATTGAAATGTTTTGCATTGTTTTCAATGCTTAAAATCTTACAAGAGGCTATACAGCAGAACTATACATAGATATTCCGCTCCTTGCAAAATAATAGTAGAGAGTGTAACGTATAGGAACAATATTTTGACAGACACAAAACCAACAATCAACTGCGAACCAATGGGCGAATATCCGCAGCATAATCACATCAGTGGTGTAAGTAATTCATGGATAAAACCAACCTCCTCCACCAAAACAATCATGGTTCTTGGCTAAAATCAGTTCTAACTTGGTTGGAGAATCGCTATCAAGCATCTTCTGTGTTGCTTCAGGCAGACAGTCTTCCCCTACTTTGTGTCCCCTCAAAAACCCTTTTTCGCAATCATGAGGGAGCATCATCAGATGACTATGCATTAATGCATGAAACATCACGAGATTTGGAATGTTTTAAAGAGAAGTTACCCAAAAGATGATTTATCTTAAGGGCCCTTTTTATCTCTCCTCTCCATAACAACCAAAATTTTGAAACAGACTTCCACTTCTTTTGTGGTGGGGTGGAAGAGGGCTCCACTCTTTCAAAGACAAAAAAACCAACACAAGATAGGGATGAGACTTTACAACATTGACTAGTGCTTCTTCAGCCAGAAAGATATGCTCTTGGGACGACGACTCAGTTTTTTCACCAAATGGCCTGCCAAGAGTATTGATCCTGTTCTCGGAACCTTTCTGCAAAATTGGCTTCGGTCATGATCTAGCAATTTCATTTACCGAACATCCATCTTTACGGGGGCATCTCCAATCTAACAGTATGTTGGTAAAATGCTTCTGCCAACAAAAGAGAGGAAATTGTAGGATATTTGGGCTCATCCTTTAATCTTAACTAACACTAATTGATATAAACCAGATCTCTGAAAAAGCCATCAAATGGGGGCATCTTCTTTATGCAGATATATCAAGTAAATAATTAAGAAAAGGAATGGGGGAGTGAAGAAGAATGTGAGTGGTGTGAACTAAATCATCAATTAAGGGTTGGCCAGATTTCATATGATTTCAGAATTTCATTTGGTTGGCTGGTTAGGCAGGAAGGAAACAAAGCACCTAGAGGTCATCACAAGCGGGAAGAATCTTACCTCGGCTGAGAATAATGCTAAAAAGTCATAGAAAGCTTCACATTGTGAACCTAAACCGGAACTCCATCCAAAATTGGAAATGCTTGGAAGGAAGCCAAATTGCTGCATAGACTTGCATATTCTATTTGCATATGTGATGAACAACAAATTATGCTGATGAACAGTTAACTATTTTTGAAATCATTAACTACTCACTCAGAAAGGTCATGCTCCATGGATCATTGACAAAACACCATAATTTCAGTCTACATTTTTTTCCCTCAGAAAAAGTGTAAGGCGAAGGTTGGTATATAGAGGACTAACGAATTATGCATTCGATGAAGGGATTTTTGTGGATGCACAGATTATGCCATAAAGTTCAATATTGAAGAACTCAACAATGATACAAATATATAAATTGCAGTCCTGAAGCAAACTGAAAGTTCAAGAAAGAAATCAACAGGAAATGAACAAACTTCATAGAAAGTCATTCCACATGAGAACTTTTGAACTTAAAACCAAGGGAGAATAAAAAAAGCTTCACCTTCATAAATATTATAAATCCCCAATAACATCTAGAGCTCGTTTTTATGCAGCATTCTATCTTCAAAAGAAATAACAGTTCCTTTTCAGTAAATCCCTTAGATCATGCTATGATGCGAATGAGCAATGCCATGAACCATGGGGCTCTGCAGTAGCAAAGACAAGTAATTCAACTTCTCATTCACGTTCCTCTCCATCCCACTCCAGGTCGCTAAAAGTTTCCAAAAGGAGCAAGTAGATGAATACAAAGGGAAAGTAGCAACAACAAAAAATAAATATAAATAAAAATCAATAAATCCTACCAATCTGACATTCTAAATGGCAAAAAAAGAAAAAGAAAAAAACGAAATCTTACAATTAAGATGCATCAATAGAAGACCTCATGCAGTACATCATCCTCACCGTTTGCCAGTGCAAACAGCTCTGCGTCCTTCTCTTCATCATTTAAAAAGTCCCGCCTCTCAAGCTTCGAATGAGCAGCAATAAATATCAACTTCTGAGCCCTATCCATTCCTATCCTAGAATGCCCATGGATACTCACCCATTTCAAGAAAGACCAATTGCACTTGAACCCACATGAAGTCGCACGAAGGAAGATCAACCGAACCGCAACTTTCCCTAGTGACTTAAACTGAGTAAGGTGAGTTTCCCACACGAGCCTACTACTTTGGGGATTAGCAATCCTCATTTTTCCTGTTATAGGATCCCTCTGCTTCAACTGCACTGCCTGTGCATATACCGGATCAAGCCCTTCGGTTCTCCACTTCATAAGCTCCATAAGAGCAATATGAGCCTCTTCCCTTGATACAAGCCGGGTTATGAGCTTATCCACATCCTTCTCTTGCTCAGGTGTCAAGCATTTAAATGGGGGTAGATACTTTCCACTGGTGTCCCTAACTAGATAAAGTGGATCAAGTATGAATGCGGCAGCCCAAGCTGGGTGGTAGTTCTTTTTGAACCGTCTATCGATCACTTTCTCCACATGATTTTCAGCAATGTGGAATCTAGAACACCAATCCTTCACTTTGGCCCTCAGCTCATCCCAAAGAGGAATGCATTGCCCTACCAATGGCCTTTCTTTCTCAATTTCCTGAGCCATTCCCTTGATCAGTTTAACCAATGAGTGGACTGCCTCTAATTCGTTCCAAAAATGGGGATCCCTCAGCATTTCCTCAATCTCTCTAGCGATTTGCTCCTCCATCAATACTATCTTGTACGACTCATCGAGCAAGACTAACTGAAGTGCCCTAGCTGAACTCAATATATCCTCCAGCATAGTGTGGATGGGTCTGAAGTTGGATTTATCGTTGCCTTTGATTGGTACTCTTAACAACCCTGCTTGCCCATACTCCTGCAACTGATACTTATGGAAGGAGTTTCGGATTTGAGACTTGTTATTGACGAAATTTGCTAGTTTTAGACAATTGTCAGTCACACTATTGAACAATGGAAGCTCCTTACTCAAGTCCTTGATCAAACTATTGAAACCTTGGAACTGACAGGAAAGATTTACCATCCAATGGTGTTGAGTCTCTAAAATCCCCAATGCCTTGGCTTTGAACTTGTCAGAAACTATACCTACACACTGTTGCACAGCATTTCCACAAATTCCCCTTAAGGCTTCCCATAAAACCTCCTCTGCATATCTGGAAGGAACATTCCCACTAGTGAAAATTGCTCTTCGAAAAACACTAGTTCCGTTGGGAAGATTCACAGCCAAATTCACCAAGTTCTCTGATTTCCACCCATCTGAGGAAATTTGGAAGAACATCGCATCGCGGATTCTTGATTCCGACTCTGATTTCACTTCCTCGTACTTGGCATCTAATCTGCCACCGGCAAAGTCTCGCCGCGAAACTGGCGGTAATCCGACGTTGTTTAGGAAAGCTCTGAACTTTGGGTGCTCGAGGCTTGAAAATGAGACCGACCCACATGATTCATAGACCCAATCGGAAAGATAATCAAACGATGAATCGATTTGCGTTTTGGTTAGGGTTGGCCCAGGTGATGATTTGGGACTCTTTAACTTCTTCACACTGTCTTCCAACATAGCTAATGCACTCAAGTCTTCTTTCCCACCTGATAACATCAAATGCTGCTGCTGTTGAGTATAATAAGAACACCCACCTCCACCTCCGCCTCCGCCGCTTCCTCCACCGCTGCCAACAGCAATTGGAGTAGCAACAGTAGCCACCGACACCGGCTGCGGGTAAGCAAGCTCTACTGAAAACCGGGACGGATCGACAATAGCAAGCGGTGGAAGCTGGAAAGAAGTAGAAGAAGAAGCACCACCACCACTTCCACCTCCGCCGCCGCCGCCGCCGCCGCCACCGCCGGCGGCTCCTCTGCCGCCGCGGCCACCTGAATAAGACCTCTTCCTGTTATTAGAAGGCGAGGTTATAGCCGGAATGGACGAAGACGGGGAAACAGAGGAGATGGGTTTCGGGGATATTGAGGAATTGAAATTGGGGCAAGTCCCTCGCTTGAGATGCTCCGAAGCAGTTCGTGACGGGTTCGACGCCGAGAACACGGCGTCGCAGAGAGAGCACTTGAGTTTGACTGATTTGGGTAAGCCGGTGTCTGAGTTGTGAACCAGAATAGGCTCGAGGTGCGCCCAATACCATGCTCCTTTGCCCTTGATCGCTTTGGTCCGTACCATTACTAAACCTTCGTACCTCTTGTGCACCGCCTTCGTGGCCGCCTCGTCGGCTGATAGCGCCACCGACAGCTCGACGGGTTGGGTTGTGGAATTAGTTGCCGCCATTGTGGGAAACCACAGACAAATCAACGAATGGGTGTGTTGTACGGGAAATGGATATGAAAGTTTTCCGTGGCTTTTGTTCAAGGGCTGTGGAGATATTGATGTGATTGCTTCACCGTTATCATCTTGGAGGATCGATGGGTGTTGGTTTACGGATTCGCATTCAGTCGGACAGAACCGTTGGCGGATGCCGGAGCTTGATCCGGCAAGGAGTCCATACCGAAGATCTGGCGATTCGGAAGTGTTTATTCTGGTCCCGGCGGTGGGGAGTTGTCCAACTTCGGTGAGAAACAGGTTGAAATTGGAGGAAGAGAGAGAGAGAGAGAGAGAGAGAGAGAGAGAGTGTGTGGAGTCAATGAGCGAGAAAGAGAGTTTAGAAAGAAGTTCGTGTAAGCCGCAGGAGAGAGAGAGAGAGAGAGAGAGAGAGAGGTGTTTGTGTGATGTTCTAAAGAAAATCGAAAAACTTGAACAGCCAGTTACCTGCGCGTGGGGAAAGTAACTAAAAACCATGTTGACACGAGTAAGAAAGAAAAGCAAACTCGTAATTGATTGTCTATTCTTTTTTTATTTAAAATTAATTGCCTTGTCTACAAAATAAGACATGGCTCCTACGTATATACGTACCCTCAATATTCTTCGACCTATATAAATTATACGAAACTACTCTATTATTTTTAAGTACATTTTATTTTTATTTTTTCATTTCAAATATTTATAAATTACTACTCCGTCCGATAAAATAAATTTAAAAAGTATTAAATATTTTTAAATTTAAAAAAATTTACTAAAAAAGATGAATAAGTATATACAGATCTTATTTTTAAACAATTTTTATTTTTTTGAATTTTTTAAATTTAGTTTTATTATTTATAATTTTTTTAAAATCTCTTATCGAGATGAACTAATAATTTATGAAAAAATTGAGAAATAATAAAAATATTGTAATGTTTTTAGATAAGAACAAATAAATAATTAAAAAAATAAAACCAAACTGAGAATATATATTCTAAGATTTTTTTAGTACACTTTAAAAGTCGTGTTGTCTGTAATTTTAAAACACAAAACGGTAAAATTAGAGTGCATTTATAATTCAGTAGTGTTTAAAATTTTTTTTTTGATTAAATAAATATTCTTATTAGAATATATATTTTTTTTGGAAATACACGTTGACCTTCTAAAAAAATGATAAAATCAGGTGGTTATGATAATTGAATTTGTCTCATGTTTTATCAAACAATCAATATATTAAATTATTGTCTTATTATTTTTTATTTAAATTTTTGTAATTTTTATTTTGCATTAATATTTTGTTATTTACTAATTTGTCTTGATGAAAGAAATCTAAAAATTATAAAATTATATCTAAAAACTAAAACAAATTTAGAGAAGACAAAAAATAAGCCGAAACAGGGTATGTTTTAACTTATTTTTCATCTTCAATTAACTTATTTTTTTAATTTTAGATATAATTTTATACTTTTAGATTTTTTTCATTGAGACGAACTAATAAAATCCAAAAAATTAATAAAAACATAATAAAAAATAAATAAAATAAAATAAAATTTTTGTCCATAGTGCTTGTGTCATCTTCACAAAGTTTTTGTCAAAAGAACCCGTTCACGGTGCTTGTTGTCTTCACGGAGTTCATGTGAAATGAATCTGTCCATGGCGCTTTAGGTTGAGCCCACTGCTTGTCGCAGGGTTGGCAAGGCACTAGATGTGTAACGCTCCGATTTTCGGACATGTTAAGAAAAGAGTAAAGTAACTAAAATATTATTTTTATATTGAAATACAAGTTTGATACATGTGATAATCAAAATATATTTCAAAAGAGACTATTTACATCAAAAAAACTTTAAGAGTAAAGTCAGAGCAGTCTAAACTAGTCTAAGTGATCCATGGCTCCACCGTGTCTTCTACAGGATAAGTGTTATTGTACGGTATATAATTCGGTCTAACTCTATCGTCGTCGGTACCTAGTTATAAAACATTAGGAACAGGAGAAAGTTGCGTCATGAGTTTTTACACTCAATAAGTTACCTTACCATTAAATTTCCTTTTAAATGTTTTAGCATAATAACATGAAGTGCAATGTACAAAGTATGAAGTAATTCAATGTCTAATCATGCGATAAGATAAGTGCATAAACAGTAAGCACATGCTTTAAATTGAAATAGCGTAGTTGAAATCATCAGAGTAATTATCACAGTGATATCAGTTCCAAACGTTCCATGAGTCCTCGACTCAAATCAAATATTCTAAAGTATGACCACGTTATATAATTTCATTAATTGCTCCAAGAATGGCCTCGTGATATATTTCGAATAGGCTTTCTAACATCAATGACTTTGTCATATATTTCGAATCAACATTTTTAAATCAATAAATCTAATATGGTGCTCCTGAACGATAACGATTCTGACTACTCGACTAACTGATGCTTTTCAACCACCCTACTCCCCAACCACACCGTTTCCCGATCGTCATGTTCCCAATCAATATGCTATCCCTAGCATTATATCCTATCGTTACCGTGCCGGAACAATATAAGTTTAAAATTTACTCTAGAAGGTCATTAGGTTAAAAGAGCACGATAGGACTAGATATAACTTCGGCTCAAGCGTAACTTGGCTAAACACATGACACGGCTAAATTACAGCGCTTGGATAATACAAAACTTAGGTCTATCACACTATTTGGTTAAAGTCAAAACTCGGCTCATGCCGCATCACAGCTACAAAACATGCATAATATTTTCATGGGAAATATATCCACAACCATTAATCGTATATCATTATCAGTGTGTTTACATATGAGTACCAATAATAAATCATCATCCAAATAGTCAGAGCATATAATTTTGTAACATTGATCAATTCTATCATTATGCTCAATTGTAACGTAGGTATTTGAAAGGCAGTAATTCAAATAAGTAAAGTATGCAATAAAATTGAGACGAAATAGTATATAATGAATATGACATAAACTAATTTTAAAAACTAGACTGTTTTATGGTCACGTGTAGGTTAAGTGTACCCTGACATATTCTAAATTTTTCTGGTTAACAGAACCTAGATTACTTAAATTAAATGACAACGTAGTGTGAGTATCTTTATTCATGGAATGTACATATTTTATTCAAGTTAAGGTCTAAATGATCAAAGTGAGTTCATAATATTATTGAACTAATAACTATTATATGAAGATCATATAATCAAGACACTGATATTTAAATAATTAAAATGTAATTACGTAACAATAAGATTGATATATGTAATAAATAAATATTTATTTAATTTATTCTAAAAAGTTGTTTAATAATATAATACAAGACAAGTATATTTTTGTGCGAGTTAAAATTGTAATATGATTTTTCAAAAAGAATGATAACGTAGGTTTTTGTAAAATTAATTTAATTGATAATTGATAATAATAATAGTTTAATTCTTATGTAAACTAGGGAAAGTTTAATTATAATAAAAATAAATTCTTTAAATTATAATATAATATAAGGGTACAATCTGTAAATAATAAAAATATTGGGTAAAATTGAATATATCGAAAACAAATCTAATTCTAGTCAAAACCCTATCCAGAAGTCCATCCGGTCGTGGATCTGGTTGTCTGGACTGGTGATAGGTGTAAAATCCAGATTGGCAACCGGACCTGGGATTTCACAGCAGTCTCTGCAACTCGTGATGTCTTCTCTGGTGATGTATCGTTAAGCCTAATTTCTACCAAAACACTCAAAATGGATTAAAGAAGAGGGCTTACAGTTGGCTCAAAGTTTGGTGAAGGTTCGGGTGGGTTTTGGACGCCGGCTTGGTTCATCGGAACTTCTTCTTCCTATTCTCTCTTGCTCTTCTCTTCCTCGCTTCTTCTGCCCCAAGCCTTCAGATGTTGCGAGGTGTAGATGAAAGGAAAAGAGCTAGCTATTTGTAGCCAAAATGGGGAGATACCATCTACGATCCGGAGGGTTTGGCGGGGATCCAACGATGAGAATAGTAGGCTTGGCAAGTTGGCTGATGGGAAGGGGATGAGTGAGTGATTGGAGAGGAGGAGGTGAGGATTGTCGGGGAAGAAGGGATAGGGAGGAGAGAGAGAGAGAGAGAGAACAGAGAGGGAGGGGAGATAGAGAGAGATGAGAGATACGACTATATATATAATATTAGATATATATATATATATATATATAAAACATATAAATACATAAAATAATATAAATGATAAATTTATCTATATATTTAGGTACGCATACGTAATTAAAATGTATGTGCGAGGTGAATAATAAAATGTCTGGACTATATATTCAAACTCTCGGATCATTACATATATATGTATAAGATGCATATATGTAAAGACGTGATTATGTGTATGTATGTACTCTCTCTCTCTCTCTCTCTCTCTCTCTCTCTATATATATATATATATATATGTGTGTGTGTGTGTGTGTGTGAAAAAATATATAGGCAATAGATGAGATATGAATAATGGAATAAGTGAGAGAAATAAAAGAAGGGTTGGAGTTTATTTAAGGGAGATGTGTTGATGGAATGTGGTTATGGGTTTTGGGAAAAAAAGAATAGAAAGGTTGATGTGATGTGGTTAGGGATTTTGGGAGAGAAAGAAGATATGAAGTTGTGAGAATTTAGTGAAGGAGAGGGAAGTATTTATAGGAGAAATGGAAAGTTTGATCTACGGGTTGAGAGAAAATCAAGAAAAATGGATAGTGGAGGGAGGTGGAGTGTGGAAGAGATAAAGTAAGTAATGAGATGTAAAAGTGATGGATGTGACAAATATTTGATGAAGTATATTTTTATATATGATGTGTATATAGTATATATAGTGTATTTGTATGAAGTATAGGATACATGTATAAACATAAATTTAAATACACGAAATAAGTTTTAAATACTTAGTTGAAAATTTAATATGTAAAATTTTAAAATAATTACTCACGTTTTTATTTAAAAAATACGGGTCTTTACAAGATGTCATCTTCATGGAGTTCGCTTGAAACAAATTTGTCCATGGCGCTTTTAGGCCAAGCCCACTACTCGTCGCTGGGGTGGCGAGGCACACGGAGTTGATGTGAAAAGAATTCATCCATAGCGCTTTAGGCCAACCCACTGCTCGTTGTAGGGTCACAAGGCCCTAGGTGTCATCTTCACAAACTTCATTTGAAACAAATTCATCACGAGGCACTAGGCCAACCCACTGCTTGGTGTTGTCTTCACAGAGTTGATGTGAAAAGAATTCATCCATAGCACTTTAGGCCAACCCACTGCTTGTTGTAGGGTCATGAGGCACTACGTGTCATCTTCACGGAGTTCATTTGAAACAAATTCGTCCATGGCACTTTAGATCGAGCCCACTACTCATCGTAGGGGTGGCGAGGAACTAGGTATTGTGTTCACGCAGTTTGTGTGAAACGAGTCCATCCATTGTGCTTTAGGCCGAGTCCACTGCTCGTCATAGGGTTTTGAGCCACTATGTGTCATCTTCATAGAGTTCGTGCGAAACAAATCCATCAATGTCACTTTAGGCTGAGCCCACTATTCATCGCAAGGGTGGTAAGGCACTAGGTGTCGTCTTCATAGAGTTCGTGTGAAAATGGAGAGGTGCATGTAAATGCAGAAAAAAAGATGAAAGCTTTCATTAAGAGGGAATGGCTTACATAATTTACAAATAGTATTTCTTAAGGTGGGTGGCGTTCCAGGGATGGAGTAATTCATAACCGTTGGCGTCGCTTATGAGGTATGCCCCCGTGTCGGCTGTTGTCATTATCTCATATGGCACGTGCCAATTCGGCCCTAGTTTTTCGTCTGAAGCTATTTTTTTTGGCGAGTGGATCTTTTTAACGACCAATTCTCCGATGTTGAACCGTTGGAGCTTCACCCTTTTGTTGTAGGCTTTAGTGAGTCACTACTGATATCCGACTAATTTGATCAATGCAATTTCTCTCTATTCTTCACTTAAGTCCAAGTCCTTTCGTAGTGACACATCGTTACCTCCGTGATCAAATTCGGAAGTCCTAAGGGTTGGGAGTTTGATCTCCACTAGAATGACTACCTCCACCCCATCGGTGGCATTTCGCCTATTGGTTGTCGTGGTGTAGTGACTTAAGCCCATAGAATGCTCAACAGCTCCTCGACCCACCTTCCCTTGGCCCTTTCGAGCCATTTTTCCAAACCCTTTAGTATAGTTAGTATAGTTTTATTTGGCGCCTCCGTCTGCTCATACTGAAAATCAAAAGCTAGAAAATCTAGAATCTTTAATGAAATACGAAACTTTCCTTGATAAACATATATGAAGAAGAAGAACACTTTTGCAAAAGCTAGAGTTCTATTTCATACAATCCTGGTCCGGATAATGAAAATCAAAAGCTAGAAAGAAATACACATTACTTGAAGTTGGGATTTCATCTTTGTCGTAGATAGACGGTTAGTCGGCCATTGAACTTGATTCTATTTATCTTAAAATGAAATACATCGTTACAAATAGCTTAACTGCAACGTTTATAACACTTTCCACCTTTTCCACTCTTCCGATCACTTTGTATCCCTTTCGAGCTAAATTCAAGGTGAAGTTAGCTCTTTACAATGGTACTGAAATCCTCAATGAACTACGAAACTTTCCTTTTTATAGACAACCAGTCATCCTAATTCGTCCGGACGGGAGTCACAGTTGTTTGGGCAACTGTATGGGAAAATTGGGCAAAAACTATAATTTGAATCTGTCCGGACGCAAGTCTGGCCCGTCTGAACATCTTCACTATTTGCAACTATGGTTGATGTAATCATGACGGAGCTTGGGACGACAGCTCTTTCAGATGCATGTTTGTTCCGTTCGGACGTATGCAGGGCTGTTGGTGACATGTTTTGTTGTACTGGCATCTTGTCAGTGGTAGAGAGATCCGTCTGGATGAGGATCAGTGTTGTCCGGATGCCTGGCTGGGAAAATTGGGTAGAAGGGTGTGCTATGCTGCATCCGGACGGGGATCAGTGCCGCATGGACATCCAACCTTGGAATGCCGCATTTTTCCTCTCCTTTCCTTATAATCACTTTGTTTGAAATAATAAAAAATGGTCTAATTCAATAATAACATGGCCCGTAGGACTTAACAAAGATAGATTGGGCAACGTAAATGTACACATTCATGCACGTATCACGTACCGTAGAACGATTGAGATATTGATTGGTTTGACAACAATCTCTCGTGTTAAGGAATTACTGAACAACCATCACCTACTCTGTAATTGTTCAAGAATGTCTTGTTGACTTCTTCATCAGCCCTTTGTACAAGGTATATCCTATTGGTTGTTATCCTCAAACCGTTTGTCAGATTGCTAAATTTTTGCTTCAGAATGCCATGTACCCTTATTGTGAGTTTTCCTATTCCTTCAAGTTGAGTTTAGTTGTGTGAATTACAAAATTTGCCATCTTGATCCTGGAAATTTTCATATGAATCGCGCTTATTACTTGTAAATTTCTTTTATATGAATCGTGCTCATTACTTGTAAAAAATTGCATTTTATGACCACTCATTTTGTGTCACTCACCTTCATTTTGAGCTATTGATTCATATTGTTGTTTTGAATGCTTTCAAGATATTTGATTGTAATTTTGAGTACTCATCGATTGGCAGCCCATGAGAAATCACCGATTGGTAGCCCATTTTTCTTATACATCGTATTTGTAACTCCTTTGCTATTGTTGAGTTTCTCAGATTGTTGAGAATATTGATCTTTGTTGCAGATCATCTACATCATTGTACACTTTTATGTTACAAGTTGTTGATGTTGTGATAGTTCTCGTACTATTTGGGCTAACTTTGGATCTTGTTATTTCCGTTTACTTCATCTTTGATCAGTGACCCTGGTTAGTAATTTAAATTGATCAAAGGGGATTCCTTGGTATATTCTTTAGTTAGAGAGAACTTGTTCATATGGTGTACATGTCTATCCTTGTTTAGTATTGTGAGGGCCCGAGGTTCGATATTTTACTTTTATTATTTTTTGGTTTATGTTTGTACGTTGTGGTTTCGAGTTTAACGTTTAATTGCGGTTCGGTCGTAATAGTTTAGAATGTTGAGGCTTGATGTGTGGTTGTTAGTAGCTCGAAGAGGGTTAATGTAATTAACTAATTTTTTAATATAAAAGATTAGTAAATCCTAAAATCAACTTTTATTTAAAATAGATAGCTTTTTTCTAGAGCTCTCAAAACCCTAGTTAATGTAATTTACCTAAGACACTCAAGCGATCTCTTTAAATTTTTGATAGTTTTTTTGGACAGTAGACTAGTTTTGCTCGCTTGAGCAGCTCCTGAGAAATAGAATGTTCTATTTTTACTATTCAGCTTGTTTCTTGCTTTTCGGTCCATTTGGGGTTATTGTTTTAAGTTTGAAATTATAAATTGTGGTTCATACAAGCATGCGTGGATGTCGAATAATAGGTAGGGATGACCCATCAGTCTGGTAGCCTGTGAACTCTACTTGAAGTCTTTGTGATTCTTCTGGTGAAAGACTGTGAAACAATCTGGAAAAGAGGTGGCATGACGGTCGGAGCGGCCCACGAACTTTGTGATAGGGTCCTCAATGTGGGCAGTTTGCGGTGCAAGACCGTCAAAATATTGCATGAGTCGCATGTTGAGCATGATGGCATTGAGGATACTTAGTGGTTGTTTACTTGTCGTTTATACATATTATATTGTTCAATGAGAGCATGCTTTTTCAATATGTTGAAGTTTCAGTATGATTTCCTACTTGAGCTTCGACTTATTTTTTTTGTAAACTAACAATTTACAGGTGATGATGTGAAACCGAGGACTTAGACCTCAAGTATAAAGATGATTTAGCATTCTAGTTAGGATTTACTTTGGTAGTAGTATATCTATGTTTTAAATGTTTCAGACTTAATTTATTTATTCGAGCATTGAAGGGCCTGTTTTGATTAGCTCATGGTTAGTGATTAGAGATATTGTTTATTTGATTATTGCGATAGTTGATTAGTGAATTTGGGAGTTTATTTTAGTTTATTTGGAGTTATGTTTATAATAAGTTTGGTTTATGTTGTTTCATTACTTATTTCATAGCTTAGAAGTTTGGGGTGTGACAACTTGGTATCAGAGCATGGTTCGAATACCTAGAGCCATGGATAGGGTCCTAGAGATTTGCTTGTTTATGTAGAGTGATGCTCTAATCATCGCGTCTTCTGATTGAAGGTCCAGAAAAGTTAGCTGGAATATCGGTCTGACGTTCTTAAAGGCATTACTTATTATGTGTGTTTACATGTCTACCTGCGTATATATGTTGATTGTCTTTCACTGCTTATGAGTTTTGTCCTTTGTCTTTCACTGTTGATGAGTTTTGTCCTTTTTTGTAGTGAGATGCCACCTCGTAAAGTTTAGGGTAGGAGGGGTAAAGGTGCTACTACTGGGGCATAGATTTTGTCACCGGAGAGGATGTCGTGGGAGTTATGGCTGAGGCTATACAATAGTTAGCTCTGAACAATCAACCCAGGAATAAAACCTGAGCAATGATAGCTATGCGTGAGTTCTGGCGTATGAACCCTCCGAGTGGGGCCTATCCATTTATGGCTGACAGTTGGATTGAACAGATAGAGAAGATTATAAACACATTACAGGTAGTGAAAGATGAGCTAAGAATTTATTTGGCTACTTATCAGTTTACTGGGGAGGTAGATCAATGGTGAAAGAAGGTGGAAACTACATACGATGTGGGGGAGTTAACATGGGAACCTTTCAAGTGTCTCTTCCTTGATCGCTACTTTTCGGATGTAATAAAGAACTCGCTTCAATAGGAGTTCTGTGATCTGAATTAGGGTAGCATGACATTGGTAGAGTACTAGAACAAGTTCATGTCTTTGTCTCGTTTTGCGACTGAAACAACGAAAGACGAGGATTTGAATGCAAGAGGTTTGGGAAGGTCTTGAGCCGACAATTAGAGAGAAAGTTATGCTGCTGAAACTCCGAGAGTATGGAGATCTTGTGGAGAGTGCTATGACAGTTGAGGCAAATTTGGTAGCAAGAGGTCACAACATTGTGAAGGTTGCAACTTCTGAATCAATAGGGATGAATAAGAAGAGACAGAGGGATGCCAACTCTCAGTTTCAAGGTTATAGGAGAGTGGACTGTCGAAAGAGGGCGCATTCATCTTAGACTACAAGTGTTGATAGGGGGTCGATTATTTTCCATAGATGTAATAAGGAGGACATATGCGGCGTCATTGTCCATTAATGAAGCGAGGTGGTGGTGGTACAGAGAGTTCAATGCAGAATCGTCCTATGCCATCGAGATTGGTTCAACAGAGTTATGCACCAGTTCAGCAGGCGGGGGTGGCCCAACCAACCCCATTAGCTCAGTCGGTATAGCAAGGAAAGTTAAATAAGGGACGTGCTTATACTATTGCAACCCCAAAGATGGCGACATGAGGAGCTTTAGTTGTTCGAGGTACATTAATTTTATCTCGCACTTGGGCTAGTGTCTTATTTGACATAGGTGTTTCAAACTCGTTTATTTCTTCTAGTCTTGTTACTACATTGGGTCTTGAGGTCAATATATTAGAGTCTATTCTATCTGTTGAGACACTTGTTGGGGGCAATGTGATTTTAAGGCGCGTGTGTCGATCTTGTGAGATGGAGGTCGCCGATCATAGTTTATCCTTTGATCTCATTTCGTTAGACATGAACAGTTTTGATGTTATTCTGGGTATGGATTGGTTGACCATCCTTAGAGTCACGATCGATTGTTACTTGAGTAGAATGGCCATTAAAATCTAGAGGGTGACAGTTTTCAGTTTTGGGGAGAGAGAGGAGACAAAGGAGAGGTTCAATTGGTAATTCATGGGTTGTGGGGTAGAGAGACAGTTGGCCATTTGTTCGCAGTGACATGGGATGATGAGGGAGATCAACATCAAGGAGAGTCACCTAGGGTGGTACGTGATTTTTTGGATGTCTTTTCGGAAGATATTGTGGGCTTACCTCCTCAACGGGAAGTGAAATTTTCTATTAATCTTGTGCCTGAGACAACTCCAGTTTCCATAGCACCTAATCGATTTGCTCCTATAGAATTGAAAGAGTTGAAAGTACAGCTTCAAGAATTGCTAGACAAAGGTTTCATCCGACCTAGCACTTCACCATGGGGCGCACTGACCCTATTTGCTCAAAAGAAGGATAGGACCTTAAGGTTGTGTATAGACTGTCGGTGATTGAATAGTGTGACTGTAAAGAATAAATATCTGATACCATCAAGTTGAGGGGGGTGTTGAGCGCACGATATTGCATTTGTAAGTTGCTCAATGCATCAAATTTGATATTCTTGCATTGTTTAAATCTTTGATATATTTGATATTACGCGTAAGATATTGGTTTTCAATTTTTAGGTAATACGCATTAGCAATGTACACGGTAGCTCTTGAGCGTGCTTGAGTGTGCCGGTGAGGCTTCAAGACTTGAAAGCTAATTGGAGATCCATTGAAGGGACGAGGATGATTGAAGAATACTCGGACGGAAGGAAGATTGAGGACCAACTGTGCAATCAAGGAAGTAGTTTCATTCACATAATCTCTTGAATGAATGAGAAGAAAAAGTTATTCCATGATCACTCGAAATCACTCGAAATTGGTCCAAAACTAGTATATGGAATCCAGTTCCAAAGTCAAGACTGACACCAGTGCCTCTGATAAGAGAAAATACGTCCACATGATTCACCAAAATTTCTATGGCATTCTCTGTTTGAGCAACGGCTAAGGAACGCTAACTATATGCTTATCAATGAGCCTGGGGCAAGCCAAAATATGAAGAAATCAAGTTTTGTACCAATAGAAGACCAGTTTCTACCGGTAGATGGAAAAGACACAAAAATTCTAGTAAGCTTTTTAACCGATGTAAGTATGATTTCTACTGGTAGATGGAGTTCAAGAATTGTTACCAAACAAGAGTCTACCAATAGAAGTAGTCCTTTCTACTGGTAGAAAGTAGGTCGTCCAGAGCCACTTTTATTGACTTTTTCCTTGGCTGTTGGTGTTAGGGTTTTATACTAAAAGTCGTGACTTTATGTGATGGATTAATATTTGTTTGAATTATTTAAATAATTATTCTTTTTCTTGATGAGAATCTTTATGGGCAATATTTGCCATATAGTAGATAATCTGGTGTATAGAGTTTGACTTACACATGGAGGATTAGATTATCGATTCTTGTAGAATATAAATTTTTGGTTCACAGTCTTAGGTGAAATTGAACACACCACTAGTAGGACTATAATACAATGTTTTAGCAAGTCTGTCTTGATTATGAAAAATTGTATAGTTTTAACTCGTTGTGTGTATTGAACAAGATCATTTTGAGGTAATTGTATTTATACTGACAATATAATACAATTCGCAACTCATGGTTATTATGAGTGCTTGTGTTTTTAACCCTAAGATAATTAATAGATGTATACATTTAATATTATTAACTTTGATTCATTATAGAGTGAAGTCTTGTGGGTCAATAGTCTTGATGAGTTGAGTCACAATATTAAGTGTATGACAACTGTTAATTATTAATAGAATCCACGTCCGTTTATAGAGATTGATGACATCCTCTTGAGAAAACTTATAAGTTTTGATTATGTCAAATCTTGAAAATGGATATTAGTATCCAACATAACAAATAAGTTAAGTGGAAGGTCTTAAGGAATTTCATAAATGTTGATTAAATAAATTGTCAATAATTTATTTTAATCAACGAGTATCTGTAATTTAACGTGGGGAGATAAATAAACATTTAATAACATAGAGCTCGAAATGTAATTTTGAGATATGGGAAGGAAATGCAATTATAATTTTATAGTGGTATGAATTATAATTTATATAATTTGGTATTAATCTGGATTGGATTAAGAATCCTAAATTATATAGGAAACCCAACCCATACTTCTCCTAGGGGCCTTTATCATTGCCTATATAAATACTGCTATGTCTTCTAGGTCAGACACAACTTGATACTCAAGATATTGAGAGGTTCTATGAAGGAAGAAGATCACGGTTTTGAGCCCACATTTAGCTCGTGATCAAGGTGCAATAAGATTATGGTAGAAGATCTCAAAGTCAATCGAGCAAAATTATTCTAGTCGTGATCAAAGTTCGATCAGGATCAAATTGTGAAGATTGTTGAGATCAACCAGAGAGATCACAAAGATATGAACCTTAATTCCCCCTAGTAGGATTTCATATTTTTGTTGTTGTATAATCTATGTGGGTTCATCACTGAGTCTTGGAAATCGATCTCTAACAGTTTGAGGATTTTTAGGGCTTTCTTGTTTCATATAAATAGAAACTTTGGTGCACTGTTTCTCCACCTTTCAGAATAAGATAGTCACTTTCGTAGTTGTGAAGCAAAGTAGTAGCTAAGGTTTTTGGTTCTTGATGTTCTCTTACATTTTCCATGTTAAGATTGTTCAAGGCTAGTGTAAGTTGTTGCCCCTCATTTTCTAGCATAATTTTCATTGTAATATCTTTATAACTTTGTAGGAGTTTGTGTTTGATTCTAGTTTAATCTTAATCTAGTTTGAATCCATGTCTTGAATGATTAATTTCTTTGTTCTAATTTTTGTTCCAAGCATGCAAGGCTAAACCTTCAAGGCATGGTCCTAGAATGATTTTCATCCTATGACCTAGGGTAAACAACATTTTCTCATGTTGAACTTCAAAACTTGTTATGAAATGGTTTGAGTTCATGTTTTACAAACTTAAGAAGAGTTGCAATGAACCTTAGTACATTTAATATTTAGATCCATATCACTCTTAGTTAGACCAAATGGTTCTTGACCCAAAATTACTTTCTAGCAGCTCTCATGTTTCCAAATGATTTTTATTGAAATATTTTCCAGCCGAGAATATTTGACTATATTCTTGATTGAGTAATAAAAGAGAAGATTTGACTAACCTAGATTATGAATGAAATGATTCTAAGAACTATGTCTCTTAGTTTAGCTTGTTATCTTTCTGTTTGTTAGTGAGAATTTAAATATTAGTTTAGGTAGACAAATCTACCAAAAATGTTTTCGAGCCTAAATGTAAGATTTGTGAAATTTCTTAGACCTATGCCCATTTATTGTGGTTCGACCTCGAACTTACCGAGATATATTGCTAATTGATACTAAAATCCTGCGCTTAGAAAACTAGAGTACCGTTTGCGCGACTAGCCTGCTAGGGGTAAAGCCCATGGAGTTAAAGCAAGTAGCCGTTAAGTATATAGTGGTAGAAATAATTTAACTCAGATTGAAGGTTATTTTGTTAATATTATCAGTTATAATTGTGATTAAGTATAGTTAGTTTTAGCTTCTATGTGAGTTGATCCTTTGTGTTCATATTTATTGGCAATTATCGATTAATTCTTCTTGGAAGAGGTAAGGAATTGATAACGACAATTGTCTTGTGCGCATATTTGGTTTGATGATTCTTGTAAAAACGAGTTGATTCTTGATGACACGCTCGCATTTACTATTTAACTCATTGCACCAAATTAAGCCACGTATTCTTACCATCTTTTTAATATTTTTTTCAAATTCGTCTTGAAAATTTTGAATTAGTCATTCACCTTGATGAATGGAATTTTAAAACATAATAACTATGATAAATGTTCTAAGAAATTCACTAAAAAGAATTAAAAAGATTATTTTCATGGTCTTTGGTCTTTAGGTTTGGCTTATTTTTTTTCTTTTTCAACTTAGATTTACATTTTTATCTTTATATTTATTCCATCCAGGCAAATGATTAATCACAAAAAAATTATCAATAAGTTATACAAAAAATTGCTAAATAACAATACTGTCATTATCTTTAGAAAAAATTAATTTGCCGAAACACATCCTAATTCGTAGTCTACATTAATGGAGCCCATATAGTGACTTATTTTGCCAATATAGTGAAGTCAGCTTTGATAAGTAGGTAGAGCAAATCCAATTCTAAAAAATGTTGGTATTGGTACAGCAGTGGTGTAATAGTTGTTTCTTCAATCTAAAAATGCTGTTTTGTGGAACCTGTCATTGACAAATTATTGCAGCTTATTTAGCTAGCCATTGAGAAGATTAGTCTATTTGGAGTAATTATTCAACCTTTGGCATTTTCAAGTGATATTCCAACAAATCAAGTGGAAATAAATTTATCAGATGAAAAATTAACACGGATTTGTTGGGTTGGTAGAAAACAAAGGATGACGCACATAATATCGTTTGCATAACTGATTGGTGGCCAATACCACTTAAGTGGAGACATATTGCAATTAGCCGTTTGTGAAGGAAGCCCTGCCAAATTTGTGCGATGCAACTCCAACTGCTATGCTATTGTCCACTTGGAGATGGTTTAAGGGAACATTTTGAACAGGAAAAGCACCTGAGTTATTGATAGGCAATAAAATAAATCCAGACTTTTTTTCCAACGTTAAGCAACCTAATGAAACATGGAAATTCCAGTTCATGAAACTATGCCAAAAACAGATTCATCATCAAGGAGGTTATAGTTTTTTTCAGCAGTATTTCTACTGCAACCGACACGCAAATTTGCCCATGTTTTTCTGCATCACAGTCAAGAAATTATAATCTAATATTCTGAAGGTAGAACAATGTCCGTGTTATCCATGGTTAACAGTTAACCCCCCCCCCCCCCCCCCAACTTCAATCATACTTCATTATATCCATAAATGGCAAATGAAACAAAAAAAAAGAAAAGAAAAAGAAACTGACAATAGCTCAAAACCACACCAAGAAATCAGACACAATACTTGGGCCCAAGCATAAGATTCATTTTGAACATACTGTCAGAAAACAGAAGTTCAAATACTAAAACCAGACACAACATTTAAAACTCCTGACTTGAAACTACAGGAGCACAATTCTAACAGCCCCACCATTTAAACCCCACCAGAACTTCTAAAACTTTCTTAATCATCAAACTAGCACAAGCAGTGACATGATTCAACACAAACATGGGTCGCCATGAACCCTCCTGAAGATCTGGAGCTAGTCTGACTTAAAATCTGTAGTAGAGTTGTATGAACCTTCATTTTGTAGCTCAGTGCTTTTTACTCCATCTTTCAACTGCATTACGTCAACAACAGTATTGTCACAATTAACAACATTGCACAAGATACTAAATGAACCTCTAAGACTTAAGATTAGGATGCAGGACATGATTCGCATGAGCTGCTTCCTTGCAACAAAGATGGCCCACACAAGTAGCTAAAACCAACAATGTAATAATTTTGTACCAAAAGAGAAAATCATCTGAGCATGGATATCAGCCTGAACACTATACAGTGTAACCTAATCAGGCAATCACAACCTAAGCTTATCAACATTTTCTATGGAAACATCAAGGGGAAATATAAACAAGCAGCCAACAAGTCTAAACCAAATAAAAGTACAATAGAGCAACTTTTACCTGCTTGAGGAGCTTCTTTTGATACCGATAGCCCTATTGGGGTAAATGGTAAATGCAACGACAACATTATTAGAATACAGTATAAGAGTCCTGAGTCAAAACAAAAACTTCAGATAAAAATACACTATTAACTGTAGAAAAACCTTGTCAGTTCCATAGATGTAATCACAGTAGGTAAACACCGAAGCAAAGTTGCTCTGGCTTTGTCCACCAACATAGTGATGGTAATCATGGTATTCTGCACCGCCATAAAATGGAATATATTTTGTTGGAGTCCAAGGAAAGTCGTACCTGCATGGCAAGCTCCACAAGCCTCAACAGTTTATTCACTTCGGGTAAAGGACAAATACAGGCACGTGAAAAAAATTGAACAGATATGACGTCGTAGAAACCAGAAACTAAAACAATTACTCAAGCAAATGGGAAGGTCATCCAAAGTAGGTGGAGCATCTACAGAATTTTCTATAAAGACTCATGGATTGAGTTATGTTATTGGATCTTCTACAAATCTCTATAATGTCTCGAAGGTTTTAGTTGGTCAAAGTTTCTTCACATTCTAGTTATGGAATCATAGATTCATGGTTAATATTATAAACAGTAGGAGTCGTGGAAGCAAATCTTTCTTTCTCATCTTATTTTTCTTCTTTTACCTTTTCGTAGCCCCTGTAATGTGCTTTTTTATCCCTAAAACCTTCCCAATCAAGCTGTGATCAAGCCTGCCTCCTTCTCCTAAATATTCACCTCAATTCGAATATGGAAACCCTATATTACACATAGATGAGGACCCCAAAAAGTCTCAGGTTAAAAAATGCAGTAAGATGTTACTTCCCAAGATTACCTTTTACCTTTTTTCCTTCTAAGAATCCTGGAACTTATCTTCTACATTCAAAAGCCTAACCATATGATACATTTCTACCCTAAGCCTGTGACGATGCCATTCATAGGTAGCCTAGGGCAAGGTTCCTAATACAACATTCATCAGTATTTCAAATCCATCTGTGGAGTCATGCAATTTGGTGGCTAGAATAAAGAGTTTGCATGACACTTCAACCCTCGGTTAGAATATTGAGAAGAGAAAAAAAATACTAAAGTTCTATATTGACTAAATAAATATTATAAAGCGTAGTACATGATTAAATGGAATTTTGAGAAAATCCACAAATACCCCCACACCCCCCACCCCCCCCCCCCCCAAAAAAAAAAAAAAAAAAAACTCAAGATGCGATGAAAGAGAAGAATCGTGAGTTTGCCAATTAGTAAACGAAACCGAGGTTGACAGAGATTGACAGAGGTTTGCTGAGGGTCACCGAATGTTTGTCGGTGGTCGGCGAGGCTCTCAGTTGGTGCAAACAGATAGAACAATGCAGATCCAGTGAAAGAAGAGGAGTCTATTGGTTTAAAATAGATTGCACATGTAGATATAGAAAGAACGACGTAGATCCAGAAAGAACGATGTAGATCCAGAAAGAACGATGCAGATCCAGTGAAACAAGAGGAGCCAACGGGTGCAAAACAGATTGTAGATGTAGATCCAGAGAGAAGTACATGCAAAAGATGTCGAGGCCGAACATATCGGGTTCAAAACCACCAAAGCAAGCAAATCTTAGGTTCAAACAGTGCTAGAACAATGCCAATAATACAAAATAGTCGCAACCACGTCTGGAACAACACCGATGAACAATATCGTGATGAATAGTTATGAACAGTAATAAAACAAGCAATGGCCCGACAGACGGCACCAAGGGCCAGGTCGCCCGTCGATGAACTAAAATCAAATATGTCTTAACCTATTGCTCCGATACCATGATAAATGGAAAAAGAAAAGAGTTATTTTATTTCATTTAATTTAACTTCGAATAATACAAGGCTGGGATAATTTATGTAGGCTAACGCTATAAACTCTACTGAGACTAAAAGATTGCACTACACTTATACGAAAAGGTAGATAAATATCACACAAACAATGCTACTTTCAAACCCCTTAAACTCATGATGCAATGGTAGAGAGAACCGTGAGTTTGCCAAGTAGAAAGTGAAACCGAGGTTGCCAAAGGACAGAGGTCTGACAAGGGTCACCAAAGTACGAGAAAAGTCTGGCGAGGGTCACTGACGACAGACAAGGCTGGGAAGGGGATGAGGTGAAGGAAAATCACGAGACACAGAGTTGAACAATGTAGATCTGGTAGAAATTGCAGGTGCAAAGACTGACAGAGTTCCGGTGAGGGTCAACGGAGGTCTGACAAGGGTCGCCAGATGTTTGTTGATGGTCGCCGAGGGTATTGGCTTGGTGCAAATAGAGAGAACGATACAAATCTAGAAAAAATGATGCAGATCCAAGGAAAGAAAAAGAGTCAATTGGTGCCAAACAAATACAAATATAGATTTAGAGAAAATGATGTAGATCTAGTGAAAGAAGAGGAGTTGGCTTGTGCAAAACAAATTGAAGATGCAAATTTTGAAAACCCTAAACCTTATATAGAGGAGAAGGCGACTAATGCATACCGAGAAGAGAAGTTACGGTAAGTGCAAAATAGATTGTCGATGCGAGGCAAATCCAAAGAGAACAACGCAGATCCAGATGGAATGATATAGATCCAATGACAGAAGAGGAGTCGATTGGTGCAAAATAGATTGCAGATGCAGATCTAGAGAGAAGTGCAAACAAAGGTGCTGAGGCCGAACATATTGGATTCAAAACTCCCAAATCAAGCAAAGCTTAAGTTCAAACAATGCCGAAACAATGCCAATAGTACGAAACTGTTGCAAATGGGTCTAGAACAACACCAATGAATAGTATTGGGATGAACAATAACAAAACAAGCAATTGCCCAACAGATAGAAGCAAGGGCCAAGTCGCCTGTTAGTGAACGAAAATCAAACATGCCTTAACCTATGACTCTAAAGAATATTGGGAACAGAAAACGAATACTGAAGTTCTATATTGACTTGATGAATATTACAAAGCATAGTACATGATTAAATAGAATAATGAGAAAATCCTAACTACATAAAAAGACCAAGCTACCCTGATTGAGTACTACCCTAGATTAGGTAAAATATGGTACCCTTATTGAATACTACGCTAGATTAGGCAACTTATAGATTCACACTCTCATGGGTCATTTTTCCTAGCAAGTACGCGAGAGATTTCTCCAAATTCTTTTATACATTCTCCTGAAATCGTCAAGTCCCTTAACCACAAGGCACAATTCTCACTAAGAAAGCACATAGCTACCTAATACTCTGCTATAATTACACCAAGATCACCACCTAGCATTCTATAGCAGATCAACCAGTTATTAATAGATAAAGAACTTTACTCCTTTAGACAAGAAGTTGAAAAACCTCAACCCAAAGGGTAACCAAAACCCTAAATATTTTTTGGACGGCATTACCACACAAACATGCTAATCTCTCTCTCTCTCTCTCTCTCTCTCTCTCTCTCACACACACACACACACACACACACACATGCGTGCGTGCACGAGATTGCCTCAACTCTCGCAGTCCAATTCTCTTGTTTCACATCTCATATTTTTCAAAACTTTAATCCAAACAATTCTTCTTGTGCTCATATAGCTTCATCTCAAAGAAACTCCTTACCAACTATGTCTAAAATTTAGGACTTTTACATTGCTAAATAATATTGCGATGGATACATAGCTGAAAAGAAAAGAATCAAACATGAGGAAGAGATACAGAGTACATTTTGTGGGAAGTGGATATTTCTCAAGGTACTTTTAAGGCTGTGCGCCAACAGCGAAGCATTTTTTGAACCTGCACACCAGCATGAACGCACCGGTAGCAGATGCACACAAATGTGGAGTAAAGCCTAACTTAATCTTGTCCACTGGCAATGAATACAAAAGATCCTATTTTCCAAGACTTGGGTAGCTAATCATAGACCCTTCAACCTCTTACCTTTGTAATAGGTAGAGTCACTGGGGACAGCAGGGACTAAGAGGGGCATGGTCCCTGCCAAGGGCCAAATAAGCAATAGGGTTAGGACAACCAAGGCCCCCCGCCTCCCAAGGAAACATATGTACTGGCAACCTCCATTCCATGGTTAACCAGTCCCCTCAGGTCTCCTTGAGCAGTAGGTCCTAGAAAGTAAAACCTGATGGTACACCGGTATCTCTATTCTATATGTTGATTGCAAGCTGAGCTTATATTCTCAATGTGGGAAAAGTATGCTGGTAAACCCAATACAAAATGTCCAAACCTCAGATTGGTTCTATTGTTCAAAACCCTTGAAACAAATCCAGGTGGTGGTTGTCCTGATCATGGCACACGTTGATCAACTGAATCAATCTTAGCTTCATATTAGTGGCATTGATTATCGTAAGGTCTACAGTTTGTATTGCTCAACTCATGTATGTTCTTGGCCCCTTTAACCTAGATTTATGTGTCCAACATTGGGTACAATTAGTTCAAACCGTTCATTTCTACTAGTAGAAAGCAACTTCTATACTTCTAATAGTCTTTGTAACAAAGACTCAATCGAAAATATAATTTTCAAGATAGAGATTTACTACACCATGAAAATACCAATTACTACATACTATAAAGGAGCGGGTTGATCGACCAGCAAAAGAGATGTCGTTGATACGCCAGCCAAATCAGTATTTAATATAAAACTAATCCTTGCCTCAAGAATGTGAAAAACTAGTAGAGTGGCAAGACAGAGTATCAATCCACAAAGAACAAAAAGGAAAGTTGTCACCAGACTTGCAGTTGTAGCGTTTCGGACGCTAATCTCAAATTTGGAAAGATTTAGATGTTTAAAATTGCAAAAAACTCAAGAATTGATTAAATAAAAAAAGTAGGTTAGATTTTTAGAATCCGTTTAACCTAGATTTCAGTAGTCAACATTTTTTCTTTAATAACTCAATCAAAAATTCAAGCCAGAAAATCTTGATCAGAAGATTTTTATTGAAAATAATTTAATTCGAAAAATGTGTTCTCAAATTGATTTTTGTTCAAGAAACATTAATTTAAATTGAAGGAGAACATCGGCTCAAGTATCTGATGTACCAAATTAATGACGACAACTAATCAAGTACTTAACATTCCTTATTTGGTTCAAAAACAAAAACTCGAATCAATTTAAGAACAAATGGTGAAAAATAATTGAGAATATGTTAAAAACCTAGATCATTGGATGAACATCATCCTAGGATCTTACCTAAAAGATTTAGTCTAGCATATTAAAGGAAAAAAAAATAATGAAAGACATGTACAAGAAATTAAATAGATCTTATTTGAACACAAGATGAAAAAAAACTTGAATAGATCTTCAATAGAAACTGCTGAAACTAAATTCTGTAATTAAAAACTGGAAGAAAAAATAGAAAGAACTAATAAGAAAAAACTAGGCTTTGAATCTAAGTCTCCAAGGGCTTTAAATAAGAAGAAAACCTAAAAAGAATAGGAAAACTATCCTAAAAAATAAGGAAATAAAAAAAAAGGAAACAATAATGAGCAAAATTTAGAATTCGCGTAGTCTTGACCAGTCACACAGTAACCCTGACCAATCAGGCTTAGCTACTAATTTCTTTTGATTCTTTAGCCTGACTGGATGCTGACCTGATCATCAGGTCAGGTTCTTCCCTTCTCTCTTCCGCATGACTTGTTGATCCGGTCAGGTTCCTGTGTGACCTGATGGCCATCAAGTCAGATTTTCCTTCTTTGCGCGTGACTGAATGGACTGACCTGATGAATAGGTCAAAGTCATGCCATCATGGAGTTTTTCTTCTTTTTGATTTTCTTCCATCGTTCTTTGAATTTTTCTCGAAATTTGCATCGCCCTCGACCTTGGCACTTCCTCCAATCGCACTTCCATCATTCCTCAAGTGTCGGGGACCTTCTCCAGATATTCGGATATCATTATTTCGTTGTCAAACACTTTATTTATAATAGAAAACCTACAATTCGACAAAAGATACTAGACGTGCATTATTTGATAAAAATGACAATTAAGTACTGCACATATGCCAAATAGGGACATGTTGAGCCGTTATACAAGACAATGCGGTCTCAACATGGGCCATGTGCTCTCAACTTGTTTTTTGAAAAAAACATTTAAAAAAAAGAATAAATCCAAACTCCTCTCTATCTTTCCGTTGACTGTATATCTTATTTCTATTCATTACTATTCAAACTTTCTTTGAAATTTCATCTGATTAATATAGTTTGGTTCTTTTCATCAGAATTAAAACCAAAATAAATATTGATAAAGGGTTTCCGTGCTCCCATGCATAGTACGGGTACAATGCTTGTAGTATACTATGATAGGGATATAAGTTGGTATACTACGACAGAGATATAAGTGTCTATGCTAATAAAGCAAACCCAAAAGAAAAAGTCATTTACTCATGTAGTAGGCCAAATTGACAACGGACTGGACCAAGATTCAAATTGGGCCCAGTTCAGTTACGAGATGGGTCAGACCAAAAACTCGCGCGATGTGCAAATCTTGGAGGTTGTGGGTCCGCTTGAAAGGCGCGGTTCGCTTTGATACCGAGCCGAACTAACGGCCCAATGAGGCCTGCGCACCTATATAACTAGCCCGTCATTGGGCACGCGTTCAGTGTGCGGGACGAATCGGACCAAGACCCGACCTGTACAACTCAACTGCAGCTTATACTCCACGTAGACGCCAAGTCATTCAGCTCGGCCACATGGGCCCCGACCTGGCACACAGTGTGTCATGCATGACTTCAAGGGCATGGGACTCAAGTAAAATGCACTATATAAGGTAACTAAAAAACCCTAATCAAGGTATGCTCTAGAAACTACTCTCAAGTGTTTTGAGATAAAACCATCTCCTTTAGGAACTGACTTAAGCATCATAGTGCCTGGGTGACGATGGCCAAATGACACTAACTGGTTGTTTACCTTGCAGTTCAGTTCAGAAGTAAAGTGACTTACAACTCAAGTAACTTGGAGAAGAATCTGTCGGACAAAAGACTCCACAATTTGGCGAATACAGTGGGAGTCCTTCCAATGCTCAAATCTCTCTACGGTTAACAAAACCTTGAACCCATTTGTCTAACCCAATGACCACACCAACTGGAGATCCCTTTTGTTCCTATGAAGATGCGCTAGAGAGGCAAGTTTTAAATCAGAATTTGGCTGGAGGTTCTAGGAGCCCAATCCTATCACTAGACAACCCCAGTTGTGACCTCCATTCTCAGGCTCATATCGAGCATCTTGAGGCTCGAATGAACGAGAAGGATCAACTTCTCCTTGCCATTCGAGAAGAGGCTATCCAACTCCGGTCCGAAGTCCAAGCTCAAGCTTAATGTTGAAAAGTGCGCCTTCAACGTTGGGACAAACAAATTCCTCGGCTTCCACATCACTTGAAGAGGAACTGAAGCCAACCCTAGATAGGTCATCACCATAAAAAATCTCGAAGCCCCATAGACTCTGAAGGGAGTCCAATGACTGACCAGCATGACGGCCACACTGAATAGATTTATCAATCGGTCTTCCGATAAATTTCGTTCATTTTTTGAACTTTTGAAGTGTAGCAGAAGAAGCTTCCAGTGGAACGACGAGTGCAGCCGAGCACTCGAAGGATTGAAGGTGTACCTTAACTCGACACCTCTACTAACCGCATTGAGGGAACGAGAAGTCCTTTTTCTTTATATAGTTGTCTCCCCACGCCGTTAGCTCAATTCTCGTGCGACAGGAGGGCTGAGAGCACGGGCCAATCTACTATTCCAACAAGACGATGATTGATTAGTGTCGAGGCACGCTACCTGCCTCTGGAAAAGCTGGCACTCGCCCTAGTCTTGGCATCTAGCTAGCCCCATACTTCCAAGACGACCCAATCATGCAATGACCACGTACCCATTGAAATCTCTACTTTGAAAAGCCAACTAATCCAATCGAATTTCCCATGGGCTGTTGAATTAGTAAATTTTGACATGCTAGCTATACGCCCCGCACGGCAATCAAGGCCCAAGTTCTGGCCAAGCTCATAGCAAAATTTTTACCAATAAAGGACGTCCCAACTGAATCCAATCCAAGCAAAGAACAAGCCGAACAAGAGGAGCCGGCCAAAAGTTTGATGACCCTACCATGGTGACCTTCGGAAAATATTCATAGAAGGCGCATCTCTAACCATGGAGCTAGAACTGGAGTGGTAGCAAAGTCCTACATGAGCACGCACTCAAGCTCAACTCCAACGAGGCTGAATATGAGGCACTACTCGCCAGAGTTCATATCGCCGAGGGGATGGGTGCTGAAGATATGGTGGTTTACAGTGATTCACAGCTCGGCATTAACCAGGTGTCAAGCGACTATGAAGCACATGATGAACGAATGACCAAATACCTTGATCAAGACAAACAGTTAATAACACAATTCAAATAGCGTTTCACCTTTAGTAGATGGGCCAAGAGCAGAATGCCCATGCCAACGCTTTTGCGGGGCTCGACTCAACATCTGAAATCATGTCCCAAATATCCATTCACATTAGCACGCTTGAACGACTAAGCGTTGAGTCCAATATGAAAACCCTCAAGGTGTTGTCTATTGAACTCGGTCCCAACTGGATGGACCCCTTCCTCGTTTTCCTCCAAGACAACATCTTACTGGCCGAAATGCGAGAAGCACACAAAACAGTCCGCTCTTAGCTCGGCCTCGGTCAAAAGCTATACAAGAGATTTTTCTCTGGGCTATTCCTGTTGTATGTTCATCCCGGCGATCTTGCCACAACCAATAAGGTCTTATACGAGTTACATGGTGGAAGCTGCAGTTATCAATCGAGCGAATGGTCACTTGTACATTGAGCAATCTCCCAAGGGTACTTGTGGTCAAACATGAAGAAAGACGATAACAAGCTAGTTTGGGAATGTGACAATGCCAACGTTTTGCTTCAATCTCCCATCATCCAGCCAAAAAACTTCCAACCCGTTACTAGCCTTTGGCTGTTCCCCCAATGGGGGCTCGATATCGTCAAAAAAATCTAAAAGGCTCTGAGCGGATTCAAGTTACTTATCACTGCTATTGACTACTCCGCTAAGTGGGTTGAAATTGAGCTACAGGTAACAATTGGAAACAAAGACGTTGAAAAATTTGTTTGGCGGAACATATTTCTCAATTCAACATCCCCTGCGCTTTGATCTATGACAACGGAACCTAATTTCTAGGAGACCTCTTCAAAGACTACACTGAACACGAAATCAAAATCTATAACTCTACCCCATCATACCACAGAGCAACAATCAAGCCAAAGCCTCAAACAAGACAATCGTCGCCGATATCAAGAAAAGGCTAATGGCTACCAAAGAGTGATGGGCCAAACAGTTACACAGTATATTATGGGCCTAACGCACAACACCACGGTGCTCAATCGGATAGACACCATTTTCCTTGGCTTTCGGCATGGAGGCCGTTATATCACTGAAAGCTGGCCTACTCGCATCCGCATAAAAGAATTTAACGCCGAGCAAAATAACAAAGCAATCACATCAGAGTTGGACCTGGCCGAACAAAGTAGTGACTCCGCCCAGATCTGATTGGCCGCCTACGAAGAAGAAGTGTCCCAAGGTTACAACTAGAAGGTCTGAGCACGGCTGTTCAAACTAAACGACCTTGTGATCCGCCCAGTAGTCGGCACTAGGAACTTTAACAAGCTCGGCCCCAATTGAAAGAGACCATATCAAGTCACCCAGAACCCCGATGTTGGATCTTACGAACTAGAGAACCTTGACAGCACACTAGTTCCTAGACTATGAAACACACAAAACTTGAGAAAATACTATCAATGACCTCTTGAATCCTTCTTTTCAGCCATGGGCTTGTAATGCTTTTGTACAACTTCAAGAGTATCAAATGAAAAAAGTCCCATTGTGTTCAGCTCCAACCATTGCATTGTTTTTTAGAACTGAAAACTTGTTCAATGAAATTGCCAAACCATAAGGCACTCGATGGTATTGTCGATCCCTTGGCTATGAGCGTGGTCCGGTGACAGCTGACCACACATGGCTCAAATGCAGAAAGTCTTGAAAAAAATTCCCAACTCTCAACCTATGGTTACCTAATCGAAGGCCTACTTTATCGGTGGAATTGCCGATCACCTAACCCTTCGAGGGTCGGTCTCTCAAAATCGTCACAAGAATTTTCCATTTCTAAGTATGCCTACTCAGAGCTGGACCAAACATTTGTTGGGTTAGTCAGGGCCAGGGGATCATAATACTTAGAAGTATTCACAAGCAAATCATGAGAGATCTAATAAAAACCAACCATGCAAGATATCAAAGCAAGCCGACACATTCATAAGCAGACCATAAGAAGAATTCGAAAATACTACAAGCATGGTGGCTCGGCCTAAAGTTACACGTATGGAGCTGACCACCAGATTGAGGAATGACCATCCTTTAAAGAAGTGTCTGGATGTGGACCAAATACACTTAAAAAAAAAATACAAGATAAACAATCCTAGAATAAATAGCGGTAAGTGATGACTTTGCAATTATTTCGAGTTCTTTCTTTCTGGTTCTTGTAGCTCACCCTGAGAGTCCACTTTCAATTCTCCCCCGCTCTAAGTGGTGAACCAGTCCTGCGAGTGGAAAGTTGTTTCCAATGGCAGCGCCATTGTCTTAAAGTAGTGAACTACGAGTGAAGAGTGAGTGAGACTCGGTAAAGTGGATATAGGTAAACAAACAGCTTAAGGTAGTGCGGTTGGCACAGGGGGCGTTGGGGCTATTAACATTGACGAAGGAACTAAGACAAGAACACTTAGGGTGGAACCAACTAGAACTTGTGCCTCAGTCAGGACACACATCCATCCCTCTTCAAAGGCTTGATTCTGGAACACCGCTACCTCAACTTTGATGACGTCAACTTGTTGCACATAAGCCCTCCCAGACTCGACATACCCAGCATTGTAACCTCTTTGATCGGCATCTTCAATCGCCTTCCCCAGTCCTTCCACCTTCTTACCCAGCTCCTTGACCGTTGTAACCACTTCTTCAATCTTTATACTCATCTCCCATCCTCGCTGAGTATCATCCATGCTCTTCTTCTCTTCGATCAACTTCTTCTTGGCCATTCGGAGAGCGTTGGCGAGCTGGAGCATTAGGACTCAAAAATAGCCATCCATTGAGCTGCCTAATAATAGGGGTTATTCTAAGAACTGGCAAATAAAACCATATTCCAACAAATCATATCGAACTAGGGCCTCTTGACACTTACCTTCAGATTGTGACGAACCATTTAGGAATAAGAACATCCAAATCCTTCGGCATAAATTGGGCATCCTTTGGCAGCATCAAACTCTATTAAAGGGTATAACTGACTCCCTTATCATCCACTGAATCTGCTTCAATGATGCTTCAGTCACCAACATGAAGGCTTGGGGTATAGAGGTGTACCGTCCCTGGCGTTGACCACGTCTCTCCCACCACGGTCACAACGTTGGTCGGAGGTGTAGATATAGAGGCACCTCCTTCACCTCCAATAGGGGCCTTCTCCAATACTGTTTCAAGGTGCTGCCTAACCCTTCAAGGTGTCTCATCAACCGACCGTATGTCGGTTGAGTCGGATGTTGTGTTAGAAGCGGCGGCAGCAGAAGTGAAAGTGAGCAACAGCAGGGTACGGCCTCGGCGAACCATGTCGTATTTGTCCTCGTCAACATCGATAATCAAGATAAAAGGGTCAGAAGTCTTCATCTTGATTGGTTCACAAATTATGCCTAGGGGTCTGGCTAGGATGGAGAACCTAACACGAGCCGAGCACTAGTCCTTGCCCTCGACTTGACCGAGCTTGTTCTCTAAGGGTGCTTTCATATGTGGGACTGTAACCCAAAAGCCTTGATGCTTGTATCTCACCCTCTGACACCTGATATGTTGTCGTTGATTAGTCTGTTGTTTTAGACTGCTGACAACTCGGGCAGCTAGTGACAAAAAATAAAAAGGATGTTTTAGAGCTCAACTGTCGTAAATGTCCAAAGATTAAAGAGGGAAATGGACCGTGATGACATTCGGCATTACCGTGTTGGCTAACTCTCCAAGGGATGCCTAACTCCCTTGACTCATTTGGGCCAAACTCCCACTCTCCTCTCACAACTACAAAGTCATTTGTGTACTTATTTGAGTTGGGGAGAAAGGTGATTAATTTTCCCTACTCCGACCGAGCATAGAGGAACTTCTGACCAAAGGATTTTTTGGTGTTGATGAAGTAGATGTTGAAGAACTCCTCGATCCCGAACCTAAGGTTGAACTTTTTGACCAACTCACCCACCCCCATCAATGGTTACGAGGGGGCGATGCCTAGTGTATTAGGACCTGTCGAAGGAAACGCGGAAGGTGAAACCGAACACGACCCTCTATGATTGCCATTAGGGGGATCACTCTATAATCCCCGACAAGCAGGTACCGTACCGATTGGCACTAGGTATACGAAGACATTACTCAGGATACCGTATGTTCGTCTAAGCTCATGATAAGATGTTTGGTCGGCAAAGAATCTTTGATACACTCTCCTCCTCTAGGGTGAGACCCTCCTCTCCGTCCTAGGCCGTGGGGTTTTCTTCTATTTCCTCAAACGGTATGCTCATGATGAAGAGCTCAAAAGTGACTTCTTACTCGGACATCCTAACAACAAAGTGCATGAGTGAAAGAATTACTCGTCTCTACACTTTGTTGTTTAGTTTTGTTTAGGTGGACCTGTTTTAAACGGTCGGCACTACAGTGACCGATGTGATAGCCCAAATGTGAAGTGTTCCATTAAGAAGATTGGGATGTGATGATATACATGATACAAGTGAGGATTGAGTGGAAAGGAAAATGGAATGCGTAGACTTCAAAAAGGAGATTGAGACGATATATGAATCAACAATAGGGATCCAAGGCTTGAACTTTGAAGATCTCCCTAGGATGTTGTTGAAATCGCTTTTGAGAGTTTGAAGATGCAAGAGAGTGTGAAAGTTTTCTCTAGAATGACGTCCTACACGTAGCAGAGTGGGAGTTTGAATGGTCGCACTCGGGAAATGAAGCAACGGTCCATCATCCAATTTTCGTCTGCGATCTGGCGCGGCATAGAGAAGTGTTGTTTCAGGCCTCTGGACTGTTTCGTACGATGCATCCTTTTGTCAGTAAATACAAACCACTCTTAATAGTTGCCACAGGGCTTCGCCAGCTGTGCAGTGGCAGCCTTTTGGCACGTGATCTGTGTACGGCTAGCTAGAGCGTTCGACTAGACAGATGGTTCAACTCCTCTCATCATCCCTAGAAGACTGAGGAGAGGAGTTCAAGGGGTATTGTAGTAGGTCGATCGACAGGGGACTGAACCATCATTCAAATAGGGGCCAGCTCAGGTACGAGATGGGCTGAATCAGAGACTCACGCGAACTGCATATCTTGGAGGTTGTGGGTCCTCTCGAGAGGCCGAGTGTGCTTTGATACTGGGCCGGCTCGACAGCCCAATGGGGCTCAAGCACCAATGTAACGAGCCTATCATTGGGCACACACTTAATGTGCGGGTCCAACTTGACCAAGACCCGAACTGGACAGCTCAATATACTCCCCATAGGCATCAAGTAGCTCAACTCGGCCAAGTGGGGTCTCACTTGGCACTCGATGCGTCATGCATGACATGAGAGGCATAGTCGGTTATTTCTAACATCATTATAACTCTGAAAACTACTCTCAAGTGCTTTCAGTAGAATTATCTCTTTTAGGAATTGACTTAATTATCTGAGTGTCTTCCGATTGGCGATGGCCATACAGCACTAATTGGTTGTTCATCTTGCAATTCAGAAGTGAAGTGTCTCTTAGAGTTCAAGTAACCTGCGAAGGATCTTCCGGATAAAAGACTCCACAATCTTTGTTAGATAGTATTGGCTAAAAGAGCGAAAAATAAGGAAAGAGGGTAAGTATAGAAAGAAAGGAAGCCAAAAGAGGACAACCGTCTGATAATCACACATGGGCAAAAAGGCAGGCACTGTGAATATCAATAATTACCAAACACTCAAAAGATAAATTAGATAACAATTGACCACACACACAGTGATCAGAAGATGGGTATTTAAACTGTCATCATTTGGTCAAATTAGGTAAAGAGGAAAAAGACATCTAATCACAACAAATCTAGCAAAGTAGGTCATGAAAGCGAAGAAGCGCAGCATGCGTACCCGCTGTGAGTCTCAATGGCTTCAATCTGCCTCAAAGCTATCCACAGCCAGAAAGTGATCATGTGTCCCGGGACCAAAGCGGGGCCCAGAAAGGACGGAATCCCGAGGATCAGAACCTCCGCCCAGTGTGCGTACGGTGCCGCAAACCCGATCGGCGAACTGTACTCGTGGTGAACACTATGAATCTTCTCGTAACCCCACTTACAATGGAGAAATCTGTGCATCCAGTAATTTGTGTAGTCCTCAATGATGAAATACACAACCAATTGAGCCACGATTTCCCCTAATGAAGGCAAGGGCAAACTCGTCCTAATCCCAATGATCTGCACCAAACACATCGAAATCAACAACCATTAACTAATTTCATTAGAAGATTGGGAATCAAATCATTGTAATTCGATACTTGTATATCAAGAAAAATGCTTGTAGTACTTTAACGGAAGGGTAGGAGACGAGTTGGAGAGGGCCGACGACGAGGAAGAACATGCGCATTACGTCGCGGTAGCAGCGAAATGATTGGGAAATGGAGAGCTTGACCTTGGGTTGGATTTTGTAGTTGTGAATTTTGGTGTAGACGAGCTCGAGAAGGATGTAGAAAACAGGGACGAACGTGAACACGAGGAAGAGTAAGAGGATGTTGTGGCAGTACAGGAAGTAGTCGGATTTGGTGGCGGTGTAATTGAACCAAAGTCTTTCTGCGGCAGTCAAGGGGCGACCGAGGCCGGCCGAGGCTTCTTCAATGGTTTCGTAGGGCAACATTGGAGCGGCGGCGGCGGCGGCGGCGGCGGCGCGGCGGCGGGAGGAATAAAAGCCAGAAACAGTGTGCTTGTTGTGGTGCTGTAAAAGTGTGGATTTCTCAGGTTGATTGCTAAAAATAAGATGTGCAGTTATTTAGTAGAAGTTGTCTTTTATATATTTATTCTTAATTATTGTTGTATTTACGTTAAATTTTTTCAATTAATTTTTCGTCTTTACAAAATAAATCTAAAGTAATGCTCCCATCCAAAAAATGGTATCCGAAAATCGTCCAGAAAACTGAGCTGGCCCCAAGCCCACTCCCTCCGTCACATGCATTTATTTTTTAATTTTTTATATGTTTTCAATTATGTTTTAGGTTTAGTGAATCTTTCTTTTTAAACATACATTTTAATTTTTTTTAAATATTTTGTCAAAACAAACAAATAATCAGATCATATTATTAGTTTATCTCGACGAGATATTATAAAAAATAAAAAATTATGTCTAAAAAAATACACTAAAACATATATTATTTATGCTTATTTTTTGTTTTTAGTAAAATTTTTAACTTTTAGACAAACAATTATATTGCCTATATTAAAAGTATCATTTTTTTGTTTAACAGTTAAAAAAATTACTAAAGACAAAAAAATAAACTGAATAAGATCTGTTTCAGCTTATTTTTTATTTTTTATGAAAAAAATTAAGTTTTAAATATAATTTTTCACTTTTCTAAAATATTTCTTTGGCACAAACTAATAATCAAACAATACAAGCCGAAACAAGGTCTATTTCAATTTATTTTTCATCTTTTATAATTTTTTTAGTTTTTAGACTTAATTTTCTATTTTTTAAAATATCCTATCAATATGAACTAACAATATAATCTGATTATTAATTTGTCTCGTATATATTTTAGAAAAGTAAAAAATTATGTTTAAAAATTAATTTTTTTTACTAAAGGTAAAATACAATTGAATAAATACAGAATATTAAAACATAAATATATGTGTGTGTGTGGGGGGGGGGGGTTTCCAAGAACATATTAAAGATCAAAAGAATTAAAAAAGATTGTTTTTTACTATTTTTATTGCGTTCTATCTGAATTTTTGTTAATTTTGGTCCATATTTTTTAACATTTTTTTACTTCTTCTCATCGAGACGAATGAAAAAACGAAAAAAAAAAAACAGATGACAAACTATATGAAAATTTATGAAATATTAAATAATATTGATTGCCGTTAACACAAAAAAATTAATCGAAACTCAATGTAAGGACCACATTTTTTTCACATAAGCCTTACTCGTGCATTTCATAATAGAGTCTTTTAATTTTACAACGCATTACCTAAAAACCTCCCGTTGAATTAAGAACCATTCAGCTGATTGAGTAACAACAAACAACGGGCGACAATGGATGACAACAATTTCAAAAGATTGAATTGGACACTAGAGAAACACCGTAAAAAACAAGATACCAAGACTACTGAAATTGAACAACAAATGGTGTAATGGATGAAGTGGTGAAATATTAGTAGAATTCTAAAAATTTCAGAGTTGTAGAAGCAATTGCTTACGTAGATAACAGTGGTTTAGTTATTAAGCTTACATGTTACAAGGTTTGATGATATCTTTGCTCATATTTGTAAGTTGATCATTGCAAAATATGTTATGGTGGTAAATTTAACGTTTCATTAATTTAATTTCATAGTTGAAGTAGATTAATGGTCGCGATAGTAAATTTGGAGAGTTACAAATTCAGTTATTATGGTAAATTTGTGTAGCTTATGATGGCAAATGAAGGAAAAACACAAACAACGTGTATAGCGAAAGCTTACCTTCTTGGTGAATAAATCACAAAGATGATCCAAAGTGAATCACGTGTGAACTTAGAAACTTTGCGGATGAACATAACTACTAGAGCAGCGTCCTTGTATCCAGAGTACAAGAACCGTAAGTGCTTTGGAGAGAGAGTTTTTTTGGGGTACTTTACTTTGTGTGCACATAATTGTAAGTCATTCTCCTAGAATAACACACATATTCATATTCATTCAATTACCACGTATCTTAGATATCCTTTATGAACTCTAATAAAATTGAGTTATCGGGTCATGCCCACATGGGTGACTAATTTGGGCTAAATCCACAACCGATTTCCAACATCTCCTCCTCGCACATGCACTGGCATGATACCGTGCCATCTCAATCTCAATCACATAAGCACGATCATATGGGATAATGTACCGTGTGACCGTCAAGAAAACATGCAATTGGGATCCAAAGAAAAAATCTCATGTGCCTTGGATCCATTTAGTTACACCAGACCAAGCATCTTTAATCCTTCTAAAAAGCATGCTTGTTCCTCCAGAATTCATGCTTCCTATATTCACACCCAATCCACTTCCCAATGGAGTGATGTGAGTTGTCGACAATGAATATATAGCAAGAGTGTACTACTAAATGATCCTCTTTTTGCCCGTATACCAATCGCTTTCCTGGAGTGCCCCTTCAAGTCGAATAATTCATGACCGCAAGCAAACACACCAAAGTAGAAAATCATCTATCCTTCACTTTGTGTCATAGTAAAAAATCGAAGGGTACGATATATACAGTCAATACATAGTCTAAAATGGTCACTTAGCACATGTAGTATGAATACATGATACGGTGGAGTTACTCTTCCAAAGAGCGATGTCTTACTCCATAAAACCGTACAAACCTTAGTACACTCGCTATCTAGCGCCTAACTCGAGTTCTTTGTTTGCTCGCCATTTGGGCACCAAACGATTTCTTGTATCTGCCTGTTACAAAATAGGTAATACATGATAGGAGAAACTATCAATGATAGGTCTCCATAAATAAACCTCATCTTGGCTCCAACTAAGGCGACACAGAGTGGATTATTTGATCTCTTATATTAGCTTTATCATAGGTCCAACCATGACACAAAAAGACCCACTTGTCTCATCTTTGGTCGCTATACAAAGTGCCAAACGTGATTGCTTGCATGAGTGAGTCAATCTCTTGTTGACATCATTTCTTATTTAATATGTGTGTGTGTTATATCACCATTCATTAACATAATGCAACGAAAATAAGTAAACATTACTTGCATTAATGATATAAGAATAAAACCATAAGTAAGTGATCAAAACAATCCAAAAAAAAAAATACACATCAACTACCACCTATGCAGTCCTAAAGTCGTAACATGAGCCACAAACGCATCTCTAGCAATGGGCTTAGTCAAAGGATCAACCACGTGACCTGTAGGGATGCGTTCTAAGATCAATTCTTTATGCGCAACGATCTTTGATACCAAGTACATCTCACGTTCTAACAACCTCAAAGTCCATGTGATTGTCTTATGATGATTCTAATATTTCTCCAACAATCATTATTTCGATAAGGATGATTAAAGCAATTCAATAACATAACATTTACAACGAGAATCATAATAACATAATTATGTGACAAAAAGGAAATACAAGCGAAAAATAAACTAACATGTTATAAAGCTAGTTCCGGAGTTTAACAAGTCTAGGGGTATTTAAGTAATTACCAAAGTATAAGGCGTAAACTAAATATAACACTAAGGTGGGGGTCCAAAGTGTAATAAACTTACTACGGAGAGTTTCAGGACTTAAAATAGTTACAAGAGTTAAAGTAGTAATGTTTCTAAGTTTGAGGAGTAAAATGATATTTCTAGAAAGTTATTGGGATAAGATTATGATTACAGAAAGTATAGAGGGTCAAACAATGATTTTTTATAATACAAGGGCTAAATTGTAAATATTAAAATGATAAGGGTATTTTGTCATTCCTTAAAATTGTAGGGTGTAAACTGCAATTGCACCTAAGGATTAATCTGCAAATAATTTCTGAAAACTGTGGTTTAAATACTCGCAGTAGTATAAATCAACATATAATAAAAGCTTAGGGGGTTAAAGTGTAACAAACAAAAAGTCACATTTCTAATAGTTGACTTTTTTACTGGTAGGACTCATACTTAAAGTTCTCACAGTTGCTTCTTCCACTGGTGGGATGAGAACTCCTACCAATAGGTTGTTTGGAAAAATCAATTCTTTCAACAACGGTTGGAATTTCTTTCTAGGGTATAACAAGGCATTTAATATACTAAAAGACACTAAATAAAATATGCTAAGAACACAGGGTGAGTAGTTAATAAACCAAATACATAACGGTAAAAATGTTTCAAAATGTAATAGGTTCTACCGGTAGGACTATAATATATACCAGTAGGTTGCATATAACTTCTTCTTCAACCTTTAGCTTCTTTCCATTTTTCTTTGGCGGAGCTTCAGGGTTGAGCTTAGAACACTTAAAAAAAAAGTATAAGGGTTAGGAACTTACTTCATAGGGTTGGATTGGGCTGATTGAGGTTTAGTTTGGAGGAATTGAAGGTTTCCACCAAATTTGAGTTCTTCACTCTCTCTCTAAAAATTCTTACTTTCAATTGATGAATTTCCCTTTCTTTCTAACTCTCTAAGTTCTTAGCAATTGTGCGAAGTAAGTTTGCAGGTCCTATTTATAGGCTAGAAGGGTGAAAATGATCCAAGGGCTTGGAGAGTTTTAGGGAAAAGGGATGGAGGTGGTGCAATGAAGTTTGTAGGTGGATATAAGCTACAAAAATGACATGAAGGGAAGGGGTGGAAAATGCAAGTGATGAGGTTAGGGAGGTGGTGGTGATGGTGGTGGATGGGAGGTGAGGTGATGGTGGTGGATGGGAGGTGAGGTGATGGGGGGTTAGCCAGAACCATGCATGGTTTGTGGTTTAGGATTTGCTTTAGGGTTAGGGTTTTGTTTTGGATAAAATGGAAAACAAAGGTGATGGGATTGTGTGTAAGGTATATATAAATACACACACACTAACTAAAATATGAGTACAAAAACATGTATAAATATAGATACACTAGTATAGGTTAAATACATACTATGCCTACTTAGTATAGTTATGTGTACAATTATATATATGCATGCATGGGGTACATGCGCGCGCGCGCGTGTTTGTGTCGGACACGTGGCATGCGAGCGCACACAAGGCGCATGTGGCATTCATGAAATGTTTCATGCAAGGTAAAATGACACGTGAAATTAAAAGCGAAAATAGGATTTGAAATAGAATAATTAACGTGAAATGAATTCTAAATTTCAAAAATTTATTATTCATGATTTATTTTATTTGGATCCTAATAGTGCACCTTCTCAGACAAGGTAAGGATGAAATCTTTCTATTCTTGTCGCAGCTTCAGCGGTAAAATTTTGGGTATCATGTGGAGTAGCGATTGACGTTGCATTCATAAAATCCTGAATGGTGGTGTTATGTGGTCTAGATGTTGTTGCATAGCCCTGGTATTCTATTTCAAGGATTCTATCTTTGTTTCCTTAGCCATCAAAGGGAGTGATGCAAAAGACACGAAAGGCAGTGTTGGCCTAATTAGTCTTCTTCCAGATCAGGTCTAAATGGGTATCAATTCTTTCTCGGATTCAATGATTCTCAATCTGGCAGAAGAACAAAAAGAAAGTCAGCAGGCCCCTAGGAAGACCTAAAAATGCATGCACCTTTTTTTATCTTGTTTAAGGTGATGTTATGCAGACTGTCTTGACAAAATTTTAGAGATTGCTCTGTCATAAGGATTGGGGATTCGACTATTGGTTCCTAAAAACTCACATTTTTTCCTTCTTCTTACATGCACCTGACAAGAGAGTGCATGATTTGAGAAACTTGACTGATGTAAATGAATATATAAATGCGCCTATCAACCTTAAGAACTGGAGTTGCCTCAGCTTATTCTGTTGATTGTTTTTCTAATAACTGATTGTCTCACTATGAGTAGTCTAGAAATGTCCCCATAATGAAATTTCTGACCAGTGCTTCAAGTGGCACGAGATGGTGGGCCTTTGCTAATATATCTAGATAATTGCCAATTTTGGTAACAATGTTTGCAACAATCACAGAAACCTTATCGCGTAGCTCTCAAGTGAAGTTAATCTTCCAACTCAACGACCCAGTGTTGACCAAATTTATTCTCGACAAGTCTACAAAGCATATGAAAAGCACTTAGAAGGGTGACCGAGTAGCCAATTAATGGCTGGTATTTCGGAAAACACTAAAACTACAACCTGAGAGAATTGACAGCTCTCTCATAATAACTTCCGAGGTGGGCACATTAAGACCAAACTCCATGTAACCTGAGACCTCAAAGATTTCATTGTCTGCGGTAGTGCAAGTGAGAATCCAAACCATGATCATCTCAGAGTTCTTGGGTGATAGGAATACAGGCCAGTGGTTCCTCGACAAAGATTAGAATAGAAGCTTATCTCTTGAATCCCGAGGCCTATATTGGTAACCTCGTTGAGGACGTCAATGTCCGCAATTATCCTAAAAAGTGCACTTGGAGGAATATGGAAGGAATGCCATAAAATCCTAGGACTGAACGCATTAGGGGCAACAGGGGGAAATGCACCCCACATTGGGCAATGGTTGCCAACGACCACTTAAGTCGGTTCTGACAAGTGCTGGTCTATTTAGTTGGATCAACTAACTCCAACCTAATCTCACAAGGAATTTGGAAAAGATTCCTAAAGCTCCTAAAGTCAAGCCATGGAATTGAAACAACTGGAGTAACGATCCATGTTAATTCAAATACTTTGCAAAGGATCTTTGTAGGAGTAAGAGGAAAACTAGAAAGCACGGGGTAGATATCTCTCGCAAAAAGGAAGGAGAGATAAAAAGTATAGGAATGAGCCAAAACTCCCATTTTTTAAGACCTTGCACAAAAAAACAATAGACGCATTAAAAGCTATATCAAATGTTGAATATCTATACAGAGACAGAAATGGCCAAATCCAACTTGGTCAGATAGCCTCGGTTCCATTGAAAACTCCCTACACTTCTAAACTCAAATGCACTAAATTACCAAGCAACTGCTTGGCTTTAACACGATACTCGGCTCTGAAACTTGATATTAGCCATGTAAGATCTGTGGTTCCGGTGTGTTAGGTTGCCAGAGGAGAAAGTGTTACTTAGCTTAATCAAAGTGATGTTCGGTTTTGAGATACGGTTTTGTCCAAGCATACACCATCATTCAAACTACTACTCATTCTAGTTGAAGGGAGGCTCATCTCGAAGACATTTTACCTGAGTATACAGCCTTGCAAAAAAAAAAAAAAAAACCTCGCCTCCGCAAAGCATGAAAGAGGTGACCTACAGCTTAGCCACTAGGGCAAACCATGCAATATTAAGAGAAAAGAAAGCAAAGTAAACAAATTGTCATTACAACAAGATACTAAGGTCAAACAGTTTGTCCATTAAAAAAGCACAAAGCACACCTCATTGAGCTTAGCTGTTGAGCTGGCTAGGGTAGAATCACGATCGGCAACCTCGTGACTCAACTCAACCTTTTCAACCTCTCTTCAAAATGGGTGGCCTTGGAGGCAGTAGCCTCTAGATCTCTTGATAATTGGGATCTCTCAGTCTCTGCCTAAGACCTATCCATAGAAAAATTGGCTGTATCAGCCTCCACTTAAGTCCTCTCTATAGCAAAATTGGCTATCTCGATCTCTAGGGGCACCCTTACCATAATTAGCTCCCCCTCTAAAAATGTCCCTTTGTCCTGAGCCTCCATTAGAGATACAGTGGGCTTTGGATTGCTCCTTGAAAGCATCGTTGAGGTGGGTGCCAACCACATAACCACTAGACGTGCCTTGCGATCAGCAAAAATTGATCGTTATAATATGTTGTGGTAAAAAATCCCTAAAGATCACAAGAAAAAAAAGAAAAGAATGTTACCATGTAACTGCAGTAATAGAGCCGACCAAACAGTTCGGTCGTCTCCATCCTCAAATCACCTCCAAATCCCTTTAAAGATGGTGACAATTGAAAATGGCCAGTACAAGCCTGACATGCTCAAACAATAAGCTAGAGAGAGGAATAGGGCATCCTTCATAGGTGGGGTTAACAAACAAATCACTTTCGGACAAGCCAACCCCATGAGATGGATCCACTAGTGGAGGAGGGCTAAACTAAGGTGTGGGTCAACTTGCTGAGGAAGACACCTAAATGCTCAACTCGAGAATTGCCTCCCCGACTAGAGGTCTCTTGGCCACAAGGCCTTGATCAAAACAAAAAAAGATGTAGGACGACATGCAGATAATCCCTATATCCTTCCAATCAGTTACAAAAAGATTGTTTGGTTTGTCTTGAAAATTCTGTATCTACTTTTTCAAAGTTGTGGTGCAGTGCATTGGAAAAACTTTTTTAAAAAATTCACGTTGTGTATCAACCCAAGTTGGCACCGAACAAGGTTTCCAAGTAAAAAGCCAACTTTTGGCTTTGTCTCTTAAAGAAAATGGGAAAGCCTCATTCAATTCATCTCAAGTTGAGTGGCGATATTTGTATAAGTATCGACCACCACTTTGAATTCACTCATGTGCAAATAGGGCTTCTCATATTCCAATCCCTGAAAAGTGGACAGCATGTTAAACATATTGGGTTTCACATGAAACTGTTCATCACCAGGCAAATCCTCAGGTACAACAATACATGAAGGGGGGGGGGGGGGGGGGGTAGTTCGTGTTGGGCGCAAATAGTCCCTCATGCTCCATGCAGGTGGAATATTATGTGGCCTCTGTTTGACAACCATCGTGTTGTTAGGGAGGTTTTGAATTGTGACAAGTCGTGGGTGTGATCTCGAGTATAAAAACCCATACACCAAAAGTATCCTCCCCAACAAAGAATGTGAAAATAAAAAGAAAAATTTAAACAATTGCAAATTCACGTATCTTTCCTTAAACTGTTCCTTGGTAACGGCATAAAAAATATGACCGGCCAGCAAAATAGTGTCGTTGAGGTGCCAATCCAAATCAAATTTATTTTAGAATAGAACTTCTCATGTTTGGGTTTGAGGAGATTATATCTAAAGCTGCAATTAACTATGAATAAAAGTGATTAGATTAAAAGGGAGGCACGATCCATAGAATCTATTCAATCTAGACTTCGGTTAGCAATATCTTCACATTTTATGATTCGATCAAGTTTCAAGCCAGAGATCCTTGATCCAATAATATTTCAATGAAAATCAGTTTCGATTAGAAGATGTGTTCCCGATTGATTTTAGTTCAAGAATACTTGATCAAAACTACATAGAACATGAGCCAAAGCATTAGATGTACCAAAATCTGGTGACACCTAATCAAAAGTTTAACACTCCCTATTTGGTTCGAAAACAAGAACATGAAACAATCTGTAACAAATGTTAGCAAATATTTGAGAAGATGTCGACTAACGTAAGTCATCGGATGAACTTCATCCGGAAACCTTATCTAAAATTTTTAGCCTAGCATGATAAATGTATAAATCACAAGAATAATGAAGAACGAAACAATGATGATCAATGAATTAAACAAAAACAAAATTATATTACATATACCTGAGTTCCACAAAGAAACAAAACCTACCTCAATGAAAAACGGAAGGAAAACAGAACTTGAACTTGAAACTAACGGTTATGCAATTGCTGGAAATCAAATGCGAAAACAAGAATAAAACCTAGCCTATGCTACGAAATTATGCTGGAAATAATTTTAGGATACATAAAACATACCCCTAACTCGAACTTATAGAAAACAAATAATCTAAGAGAGTTATATACAAAATAGGAAAAACATTTTGCTGGTCGCCCCAAGTTCTACCACTAGAACTGATGTTTCTACCTGTAGAAGAGCAAACTGCCTCAAAATTTGAACAACTTTCTACCTATAGAACATTACCTCTACCGGAACAATCTTTTTTTTGTACTTTTGACAACCTTCAATCCTTGTCGCCATTCCAGCCTTAATTCTTCCATCCCAAACTTCTAACATTTTATTCTTAGACCTCCAACTACTTTTTCAATTTACCTTCGCGCTTCGGGACTTCACGGGGCGACTTGGGAATGCATTTTTGCTCAAATATCCTGAAATGGAACAACTAAAGCCATCCATGCAATATTAACTAGAACAATAAAATAACTCACGAACACATGCCAAATTGGACATATTGAGCCACTCTAAATGGACATATTGAGCCACTATGTATGTAATTTTGTGCGCTCAACACACGCTCCAACTTGAAAATTGTTAATTCCTAGCAACTTAGCATTCAGTAAGGATAAAAACAAAGACAATTTCCCTTGACTCACAACTAACCAAACATATGTTCAATTCTAAATGGCACAAGAATAAAGTAAAACCCAACACACATGCCAATGTTGATCCCACATGCAACCAAGTCATGAACAACATTGAACAATTCTAGCTATGAAATGTGAAAGATTAACGAACATCAAAGCGAGCTTTGATTTCAAGACTCGGAGATTTCCCTCGAAATGAAATCACTCAATTGAAGCACACGAGTACATCCCATGAATAGCGCAACAGATATGCAAAGCAGAGAATGAAGTAACTATGCAAAAATGAATTCAGTGCTCAAGTAAAAAACTATCCATTGTTTAACAAGATAAATGAAAGTGAGAATAACCACACTCAATGCCAGAAAACAACTTGCATGCATAACGATGAATCCATAAAGTACCAAGAAATCAACATAGGACTTTAAAGCATACAGTGACCAAGGGTGTCAAAGGATGAAAAACAAAATTAGTGTTGGCCTATACTAGCTTGTGTCAATTATTTGGTGGCCAACACTACATCCTATCTACCCAATCATTGCACGCATGTGCAAAAAAACAACGAGTGAATTTTACCTACACGCCTACTACTACTACAAACTACTAACAACCATCAACTGTCCCCTACTCACTATCGTCGTCTCCTTCCCCCCTCCGGAAAAATCTCATCCACCCCATCCTCCCCATCATCGAAATCTTCCCCCCCCCCCCCCCGACACATACAGTCTCCCAGACCGCTAACCAATATCCTGCACATAGTATTCTACGCTCCTCGTCAATTTTTTTTTGCATCTTGATGGTATTTGTCTGTCAGAAAAAGATAGTATTCAACAATTTCAACACTTTTCCCTTGAAGGTCTTGGGTTCAGGTCTGGCCATAGATTGGCTAGATGATTGGCCTGATGTCTGAGGTGGTGTCAAAGTTGGTAATCAAGAGCTCTAGAATCGGAATTGCCTTTACTGGCTGGCCTTTACTCAACGTCACCCCAAAAATTGGTCGAAACACACCGGTGGTCCACACTTCATTAGCCAGCAAAACACAATCTGGTAATCATGGCTGGGTATGGAAAATTGGCCCTCTTCATGGCCTGCCTTTAGAATTCAACAAACTCCGTGAACATAAATCTTCCAACATCGATCACATCATCGTGTATAAATGCATATAGTAATTGGACTTCCTTCCTTCTTGGCATTTTCTCTACTCCTCGGGGATAGAGAATGAAATGTAAAATCTTATTCAGTAGTCAATAATCCTCTGTCAATTTCTCCACTGCAAGTTTTCCAGTGAAGGCATTTGGATTGGCATAAAACTTGTCGGCATAAAACCACACATCATAACCTTCATCTTCTTGAGGAAAGGTACACTCGGATGGATCATAAAGTTGGCATCCCAAATACAAAGAAATGGACAAGGGGGTTATAACAATGAGCTTACCCCTCACTGTCAATTCAATTTGATTTTTGTCTTTTGAGGGTCTCATGTTAGTAAAGAAAGTCTCAATCACTGGTCAAACATACCCCTCAACTTGATTGCACACCAAATTCCTAACTCTTGCCTCTTAATCCAGCGCACCATCGAGGTTTCACTCATTGCCTCATATCTACCCTTCGTTCACACGTCACACCCCTAGTAGGCATAGATCTATCCCATGATTTTTTCTCATACATCTTGGATTCGGATGCCTTGGAATTTTTCTTCCTATAGACCCCTCAATTGCCTTCCTCTTCCCCTTATGCACTTTCTCTCGCCTAGTAGCCTCACGATCGCTCTCATAATCGCTACCCATAGTCCCCACATTAGGGATTTTGGTGCGGGCCATCCCCAAACAAATTAACGAAAGAGAGGAGAACATACCCAACGGCGCGAGGTACATCAAACACTTCCTCAAGCTTCGGGTGTAGAAAATAAAGTCTTTTTCCTCTAAATGTTTGAAGGTCATCTCCTCTAGTTCCAACTTCTTGGATAGAAGTTTTAGGAAGGCCAACACTTTTTTTTTTCCGGCTACGAGGAACTAGTGGTTGAAAGACCCATTGTTGAAGGTGGGTTGGTCAGCTGAGCCGCCTTAACAAGTTAATGCATCTTGCATGACAGAGATCGTGAGCCTGACATCTTCTATTTCGTTAGTCAAAGAGTCCAAAGTCCCCTGGTCGGTCGTAACTGTAGTCATTGACCCAACTAATGAAGAGGGACAAATGCTGGTGGAAAAAGTTTACTGCTTGTTAAATAGTGGTTTCTAGGTCCCAACAAGTCGCGAGTCCGTTATAAGCCCAAATGAAGTTGTTTTGGGGATTTTCTCATTGGGTGGATGGATTTCTCTTTGAGAAGGCTCTCATATGAGTCGTCAAAGCTGAAGCACGAATAGTCAATGAGAAGACTCCCTTGATCACTTACACCTTCAGCAAAGCCAACCAATTTTAGTCATGTGGCAAGTCCTGCATCTTTGCAGGTAAGGTATTGTTGTTCATTAAAATCACACACGTGCAACCACAGGAGCACACCCTTGCGTGGACGTGAGTGCAAGGGCGTGCCAGGAGCTAGACTTGCTCCGAGTGATGAAGAATCTGTGCCACAAATCCAACTTCCTCAGGCGTTGTGTACAACCTAAGGGAAGCTGGTGATAAGTTGGTTCAGGTTTTGCCTCGATTAAGAGTACTTCTAATTTCTAATGAAGACTAACTAAGCTAAATACGAAATTAAAATGGGCTAGAATTGTATTGGATAACTGAAAAAACGATTAAATTCAAGCACTGTGATTCTTTTACTTAAATAAAGTAAGTCTAATACTCAAAACAAATTAAAAGCAAAGGAACTAATAAAAGCTGAATAGCTCAAAATGATAAAGATAAAGCTGAATAACTAATGTGTTTGTTGGTTGGTGCTGGACCTCTGCCCAATACGGCCTGGCATCATATTTATAGCCATTCATCTAGCCCTTTGGCCGATAGCAACAAATCCCTCTTTTTTAACCCCTCATCTTGATCCACTCTCGTAAGGAAAGCACCTGGTTTGCCATGTGTCTTCTCCACTCGCAGCACTATTGGTAGTGCTTTCTTCATTTAAATATGTGTTCCTTAAAATTAGGAACTAACTTCCTAAGACCCAACTTTTTTTACTTGGTCAACACCCCCACGTAAAAGATTTTTATTAATTTCCTTCTGGGTCCCTTAATTTTCTTTTTTGGTCACAACACTACCCCCCTCAAACTCTTTAATTTTTTGAGTAACAAAATTAGAGTTTGGATATACCAAATGCCTCTTGCACGCTTATCCAAAAGTAAACGGCATTTTCTACCTCGATTGGATCCCTTATCACGCCATAAGTGCCTTGTGCTTATCATCTTTGTTGAATGTCTATACACTCTAGGGTTTGGCCACTCATATACTCTTCTCCCTCTCTTCTTTGCTCTTTTGGCTATGGCGACTCATCGTTTGAATGCTCCCTCTAAAGCCTCAAATAGTCTTGGGAAACACCTCCAGGCATTGTTATTAGAGAATCAGGCCTCCATTGATCACACCGTCTTCGTCCCTGTCTCTAGTTCCCAAACTCAAGATAATTTGCTCAGTTTGGGCCCTTGTTTCTCTGGGTTGGTTCCAAATTATGTCGCTGATTTATATCCTCTGTTCGAAGGTAAGCTTCCCTTTTGTTCCTTTAAGCCTGATTGGAGTCGATACACCTTGGCTAAGACTTTTTGACTATGGCCGTCTGCTTCTTCGGAATATGATATGTGGTTGGACCGTCAGGCAGCTACCCATCATGTCATTTGGAAAGGATCGGGTATTTATGATGCTCTGATGCTAAGTAGGGGTTCTATACCCATTGATAATGTGGCTATCTGCTCTACTGCTCTATTCTAGTCTCTTTCTGTTAATGCCTTCATGTTCTGTTGTGTGATGCTCTCTCCTATTCTTCAAGACAATTACTTCCTTACTGGCCTCCAACCTCATGGTAAGGAGACCAATGCCCAACTGACTTGCCCTCAAATAGAGTTCTCCTATCCAGAGGGTAAAAGAGAACTTACTTTTAAGTTCTTTATGGAATATTACCGAAGGACAGGTTCTGAGCCTATTTCTGATGACGAGCATGTGGCATTCCTCATTTATTGGTTGAATAAGTTTGTCTTCTGTGTGGGGTCTAACAAAATCACCAGGATTTCAATGAGTTGGCTAAGGTGTTGGTTGCAAGACGACAATTGGCCTTAGCTCCTCTTGTGCTTGCTCATCTATGCCGAGGATTAAAAGAGCTTTTCGATAATCATCTATCTAGTTGTTCAGGGCTACTTTGGCTTTACAATTCTGGCTATGGTCTTACTTTCCTTTCTTTCGGCCTTGCCCCACGAAGCCTATTGTGAGCAAGACTTGTTGTGGCCAAAACCTCCTTGGCCTCCTTGGTCGAACACCCTTAGACAACTCTTTTGCCTAGTGCTTTTCTTATCTTTACATTGTGCCAATTGCCCAACCTACTGACTTTTGGCTTCCCTTTGATAGGACCATTGGGCCGTCAAGGTTGAAAATTGACCCTATTGCTCTGAACAACAATCAACGTGAGCAAAATGAAGTTTGGGCCAGCTTTCTTACGATCAGGGACCTCCCATATGGGATGTGCTATTCCCAGCGAATAATAAATATGGTGTGGAGTCATATAATCCAGCCCAAACTGCTCGCCAATTTGGGTTGTCCTAACTACCTCCTTTGCTTGCTTGTGATTCGGCAAATGACTTGCTTTTGGCTAGGCACATCTTCGACGCCAATGAACGGAGATCGGCCTTTTAATGGGCTAGGACCAAACTTCAATTCTTTATCTTGCACCACTTTCAGGCTGTACCTCATACCTCTATAACCTTCTCCAACTAGTGGGAGCAGGCCATTGTTGCTCAATACCAAAAGACCCTTGATTCTGTTCTCCCATCGATTTCTCCTGAACTCTCTTCACTCCTTGGAGTTGATGAGGATGATGAAGAAGAAGCCGTCGTTGCTGATAAAGCCAAGATTATCCCCAAAGAGAAAGCCACAGGTATGGTTTCTTTTTCTGATACCTATGATTCCATCCTTAAATTCGAGAATTTTTTCAATTGTAAGTGGAATTCCCTTAAACCTGCTTTAATGGAGGAGGTTAGGAGACAACGCCTTGCTGATATTGCACAACAGCAAAGAGAAAAGGCTGTCAGTGCTTGGTGGAAAGCCTATACCATTCTTGGTGATAAGACGACTCCTTCTAGGACTTTTGAGAAACCTTATGGTAGGCCCATTCCTTCCACTCCTGAAACAAATTTTGCGTTTGTCAATAACTTAAGATGGGATGTGATGTACATGCTTGATTTTCCTTCTAAGAGAATAACCATAGCACGGGTAGATGCTTCACTTTGGGAGATAGAGAATGCTTATAAATCAGGCCTTATGGCCATAATTGATTCTACCGAGCGAGGTGAACTTACGGCCATATTGCGTTGATTTTATTCCTTCACTAATATTGCTAATCTCCCTTCTTCTTCTTTTTTTTTCCTTGTTTTATTGTAGTGGCACGTCAGTTGAAAAGAAAGAATGACTCAGAAACCACTGTGTCACTGGGAAGTCAAGAGAAAGCTTATCCTGCTGGAAGTGCTTCTCTTAGCTTTTCCTTTTTGGTTATTGACTTCTCTGACCTTCTTCCTATTGATTATTCCCCTGTATGCCATAAAAAGGACCCGTTGGAGTGCTCGCTTAGGTGAGATTCCTAAGTCGAGCAATCAGCCTCTTACCACTGCTGCTACACCCATTGTATTGGATCCAATAGTTTCTCCTGACCTTTCACCGAAAAGAACTCGTACTAAGACACTGGCTAAGGGGCTCATGCGGTTGAGACTTCTAATGAAGAAGATGAAGAGTCTGCACATATATTGCCCTATGATAATCATGTCGACCCTACTGTGGGGTCTAACTTTGCAGTAATTTCTCCTCCAACAGTATGTGCTTTTTCTTCTTCTTTCTTTCCTTTTGACCCTTTATTTTCTCTTTCCATTGAACTTGACGAAAAGAACTTGCAGCAGGAGAATCAGGAGAAAACTACTCCTACCTTCGCCCATTCAGAAGAAGCGACCAGCCAACATCCTCAAAAGGTGCCTGTAACAGACCTTATGCATCTTTTGAAAGAGTGAAAAACAAGACCGCGCAAGATCAATTTGACTAGCAGTACTTCCGGTTCTACGGGTGCCTCCGTGACTAATTTGGAGATGAAAAAGCCAAGGATTAGTTAAGGCAGTCTCTCTAATGTCCTCTAGAAATGTTTACTCATCCTAGACATCTTGCTGGTTTTCAAAATCCTCTCCTATTGATCATTTCCTCTTCTCAACTTTATACTGATTCTGAAGCCAAGTTTGAAACTGTTCATGAATAGCGTACTCCTCTTTTTGCCTCGTTGGACCCAAAAATGCGTGATCTTACTTAAATCTATGGGAGGCTAGCTCGATTCTCTCAACTTGAGGGTCAGTTATCTCTTAATTTGGCTGATTATAAGGCTCTAGATTCCAAAGAGGTCTTGCTGAAAGGAGAAATCCAATGCCTCCGCCAAGAACTTCATGAGAAAGAGGCCGCTCTGGCCTCTATTCAAGTTGAGAAGACATCTCTTGCAGATCAAGCCTCCCCTGCTTTTGTTGAGCGCGACACTTTGGCCACCAACATCCCCTCTTTGGAAGAAAAGATGCTGGAAATTGAGAGCCAAGCTGTTGATTTGAATATGACCTAGGATCAACTTAACACTTTGTCCGCTTTAATATAACTTTGACTTTTTCTCTTTTCTCTTCCTCCCTTGAACTATTCCTTGGTTTTGCTGGCTATTTGGGTGGGGCCCAATGGGTTTCCCACATGGTAGGATGATACAATTTTAAATATTTACCGTTAATTGGATTTGCATGCATTTCTCCTTTAATATCCTGCAGTGTATATACTCATCCCTTGTGACAGATTGTTATATGAAATAGTCCTTCTCAGGAGGGTGACCATTTACCCATCCTAGGATTTTGGATCCTAAGGGGATAATGGCCTTCCACACTAGATCTCTTTCACTGAAATGCTTTTCTCTCACCCTTTTGTTGTATGCTCTGGCTACCTTCTGTTTTTTGATGACCAAATGATCCAATGTAGCAAGCCTTACTTCATCAAGATCTTCTATCTCCATTGACATGGCTTGTGAATATTCTGCTGGAGATAAGTTATTTTGATAGGCAAACCTGGCTGACCACACCATTACTTCCATTGGTAGTACTGCATCATGGCCGTATGTTATAGTGTAGGGCGTCAACCCTGTGGCCATGCGTTTGGACGTTCTATAACCCATAAAGCGTCTGAAAGCATTTTGTGCCATGTTCTTGGTTTGTCATCCACCATGCGCTCAATAATCCCCTTCAAAATTTTATTTGTTGTCTCAGCTTGGCCGTTTCCCTAGGCATAATAAGGTGTTGAATGTGACATTTCAACCTCAATTGGGACATTATGGCCTTGATCCTGTCACCAAAAAAGGTTGTCCCTCTATCAGCCACCAGATGTGGTGGAATGTCGAAGTGATGAATGATTCTCTCTTTCACCATAGTAAGAATGTCTTATTGGTTTACTGTCTTCATAAGAATTGCCTCAACCTATTTAGTGAAATAGTCAGTGGCCACAATTATGTAAGAATGCCCCTTAGAAGAAGAGGGAAATTTTTTACCAATGAGGCCTATTGGCCATCCCCTAAATGGCCAAGGTTTGATTACAACCTGGAGGTCTATGGCCGGTGCTCTTTGGACTGGGCCGTGTGCTTGACCCAGTTGGCATCCTTGGGCATTCGTGATACAATATTTCAAGATGGATAGCCAATAATATCCCTATCTCCTTATTAGCCATCTCATCTTTCTCCTAGCTTGATGTGCACCACAAACCCCTTCATGTACTTTAGCCATTACTTTAAGGGCTTCTGATGGTCCAATGCATCTGAGTAACAGGTCATCCTTTAAACTCTTCTTGTATAGTTCTCCTTCAATAAGGACGTATTGAATTGTCCTTCTTCTTGTTTTCTTGTCTGCCCCATAATTCGGATTCTTGAGAAACGATGAAATTGCATATCTCCAATTTTTTGTTTCCATTAATTCCAAGGTGAAAGCTTCCATTGACAATCCTCTTCTCCGTACTGATGGAAGATATTTCTTTTGAATGGTTATAGTTCTTTCATACCACCCTTGAGGAATTTTGATGCCAGTGGCCACTTGGGCCAACTCGTTTGCTTCAGTATTGAATCTTCTGGGGATGTGATAGATGATTGCATCATCAAATTCTTCCATCAATTATTTTGCTGCCATATAATAAGAAGACAGTTCATCACTATGGCAATAGTAAACTCCTGCCAAATGGTTTACCACCAATTGGGAATCTTGTATCACCTCTACTGTTAAGCCCTCATTTCTCATAAGACATCTAGGCCGATGATTACTCTTTCATATTCAGCCTGATTGTTCGTACATTTGAAGTCAAACTGAAAAGATAATTGGGTTTTCACCCCTACAGGAGATATGATGATTATCCCACAACATGAAGCTGCCCAATAGTAATGTCCATGGTATATGATAGGAATTACATATAGCTAGCCCGTTCTTAGTTTCTTCTCTGATTTTCAAACAAGGATGGTTGGCAAGGAAATCTGCTAAGGCCTAGCCCTTGATGGCCTTTGGTGGTAGATAATGGAAATAAAACTCCATAAGTGCTAGTGTTCCAATACGGCCTCTTAAGAACAACTGATAAATGAGATATTTAATCAAGTCAGTTTTGCACACCACGTCCTAGGAGACTTTGAAGTTCCTTCTTGCAAGTAGGAGGCTTAGCCTCAAGAATGGCTTCGGCCTTATTCTTCTCTATCTCTATTTTCCTTCTATACACTAGGAAGCCCAAAAAATTACCTACTGAGACTCCAAAGGCACATTTTAAGGGTTTATCCTTAGCTCATACTTTCTTATCATTTACAATCCCTTCCTTAAATTTGTAAGGTGGTTTTGAAATGATTCTGATTTGATTACTACATCATCGATGTAAATCTCCATGAAGTGGCATTGAAATCATAAAAGATGGCATTCATAGCCCTCTGAAATGTAGCTCTTACATTTTTTAGGCCAAATGGCATGACTACCCATTCAAAGGTCCTTAATGCTCCTGGGCAGCAAAAGGCAGTTTTATAAACGTCCTCCTCTACAATCATAATCTGGTTATATCCAAAGTGGCCATCTATGAAAGTTAGGACTTTATGTTTGGCTGCTTCGTCCACCAGGAGATCTGCTACTGGCATGGGGTATTCATCCTTAGGAGATGCCATATTTAGGCTGTGGAAATCAATGCATATCCGTATCTTTCCATTCTTCTTGGTCACAGGCACGATATTTGATATCCAATCCACATATCGGGCTGTTCTAATAAAATCAACTCTGAGAAGGCGTAAGGTAAGATTTATAACGATAATCTCCTGTGATGTGGTCACTCCTCTTGCGAAGTCTAAAATGCTAGCGCTAGAAGGAAGGAGATCATTTTCACCTTTACCAAACTTAATCAACAATGTCTTAAGCATAAGTTTGGCAGCAGATCCATTATCCACCAACAACCTGTTCACTGGGACCCCATCGAGGTGTCCTGTAATGTATAAAGGCCATATGGGCTGGACCATCTGCAACTCTGGCCGTTCAAAAATTATGTTGGCAAGAGATATAGGTCATCCATTGTTAACTGTAGACTCCCCCTTTACAATAATCAAAGATGACCCTTCTTTTTCCTCCACATGCTCCTTCACGATTTCAGGTGTCAATCATTTATCCTCCATATCTCCTAGCAAGAAAGATGGTTGTCCCTGTTTAGCCATGAATTCCTCTGGAAGTACAAACACCATATTAGAGGATGTTGGAGGAAGAAGACAAACTTGCAGGAGAATAAGGCTCTTCTGACTTTGTTACCAGATCCTGCTCTAACTTGCCCCCTTGTCTATCTTGGCCTCCTCGACTTCTTTGACTATGGGTGTCAAAGGCCTAGGCCTTAACAATAGACTTTTCCATGTTTCAACAGGAGTTTGTATCTCTTTAATTTTTGGTCTATATTCCAACCTGGACTACTTCTTTGAAGGAGAAACGGCTTTCGCTTTCTCCTGGGTTTAATTAATGCTGCCTCCTTGAGCAAGCCTTGCAGCTTGCCTTCTCCTCTGAAGTCTCCTCTTCTACGACTTCATAATTTTAGCTTCAACTAAAGGGAATTTATGATGTCTTACCTTAGCCCATTGGTTGTCTACCGGGATACATGGTTTCACAGCCCTTGGTTTCCCCTCCGCTCAAGCAGTAATTCTCAAATTCACCATGCTACACTCAACTTCGGCCCTTGTAGGCCGTAATCATTGAAAAACCAATATTCTACTACTCATTCCCTGTCAGATTGGAGGGAAAATTATCTCTTCCCTTTCCCTTTTGATTATCACGCTTTTCAACCGATCTTTCTTTGGAACATCATGCCCACTTCTTTCAGTGGTGGGCCGCCTTATTTGCAAAGGTAGATCTCCTCCTGTTCAACTCACGTTGACGATTCTCCTCTGATGCTAAGGACGGCCTCCCAGATGATTTTGGTTTTCTCCAAGGTTCCCTTATAATAGGGGAACCTCCCAAACAAAGTCTTTCCCAGGGGGCCATTCTTGGTGCTCCCCTCATATCTACAAAAACTAAATTAGATGTGAACTCTACTGAAAATCGATCACAATCCACCCCCATCACAGCTATCTCTTTGTTGGGAAACTTGAACTCCCTTTTTTCAATCCTATCCTAGACGTCATTCCTGAATATGATACAGTTGTTGGTAGTATAATTCTAGGAATTATGGTACTTACGATACTCCTTGCCCTTGATTTCTTCTGCAGGAGCTATTTTGTGACCCACTGTGAAGTGGAACATCTTGTCTGCCATTAAGTGGTAAAAAATGTCCTCCACCTTCGTTATGTCAAAGGTGTATGCCCTAGATGGCTTAGTATAAGCCAACAATCCTTGCGATTTGGTGGGTTCTACCTTGATAAAGGCTTTACAGACATACGGCCTTCGGTTGACGATTTCTGCCACTACCACCTCATGAAGGAGTTCTAATTCTGTTACTCCCACTTGATAATTAGGGTCCCTATAATAGGTGCCATTTGAAGCATTCCTTGTATCTTGTTCTTCTAGCAAAATTTGTTCGTATTGAATGGCTCTGGCAGCCAACTCGAAGAGATCCCTGAATCCAGATCCATCAAACTTCTTTTGGAGCTCAAAGTCCAGGCCGTTCTAGGCCAACCATACATATTTCGTCTCTGGGAGTACTATGTTGCACTTGAATCTGGCCCTTTTAAAATGGGTTATGTATGTCTCCACAGGTTCTCCAAGAGTCTGATACATCTTGGACAAATCGGCCAAAGTGACCCCTAGCTCACTTCTGTAGAGCTGCTGGCGGAACATCTCTTTCATCTAAGCCCAAGAATGGACTTAGTTTGGAGTATACCACGTGAACACTATCCCTGTCAAGGAATTAGCAAATAACCTCAGCTTGAGGAACTCACTTGAGCCATTTTCTCCACACTGCACCGTGAAACGGGTTATGTGTTCCATTGTTGAATGATTGGCTTTCCTTAAAAATAGCGTAAAATCCAAGACCTTGTATCCCTTGGGGAACTCGTAGATTCTGTCCACGACCTCTAGATACGGCTTGCGGTAGACCTGCCTCCCTACTCTCCTTAGGGCAGACCCGAATTGATCCTAGATTAAATCAATTATTTGGTCAATGTTGAGCATCCCTTGGGGTCCTAGAGGGGGAAAAATTGCCTCCTTACCCACCTTGCTCTCCTCCGGTATACAAAGGGTTGTTTTCTCTTCATACCTTTTGAGGCTAGTCGTGAAAAGGTGAAAGTCCCCTCTGGCCTGAGTCATAACGTTCCCTTCCTTCATTCAGCTTGCCTCTAACGGTAAGGCCTCTTGCCGACTAGCCTCCATGCCCCCCAGCTGAATAGGAGAGTTGGAAGAGGATCCTTGGAAATTCGTCAGGGGAACCTGAGCGGCGGGAGCTTTTAGCCCTTCTGGTGCTCCAATACCTCCTAGATTTCAAAGGAGAGCCAACTTGTTACCTAGCGTAGCCGTCATCTCCTTGATGGTCATGTCTAGGTTGTCTTGAGAGTCCTTCATCTCTTGTAACGGGTCTGAAAGATTCTATGACAAGGTATGTGACAAACCCTGTGACATCTCCAAATTGGCATAGGAGATGTATTCCCTCATCCGGCCTACCAACTCCAACAAATCTCCTTAGGACGCCTGGATTACATGTGTTGGTAGGAACTGCACACTCACCCCTTCATGAGAAACATCTCCTCTGATAGTGGAATTCTTCCCTTGTCGCTTTCCACCCATTTTCGCTTAACAAATCTTCACTGGTCCCACTGGGTGTGCCAAAAATATGTTGCTCCTTAAAATCACACGTGCGACCAAAAGAGGACACAATTGCGATAGTTGACACATGCATGGATGTGAGTGCGAGGGCATGCTAGGAGCTAAACTTGCTCCAATTGATGAAGAATTTGACATAGTGCTCCTGATAATATCATGACGTGGGACAGTGAGGAATTTTTTAGATGGATTGAAAAGTACAACTTCAATGCTAGCTGAAAACGGGATCCCATGATTCGAAGGTGAAGGCATTCAAGTGTCCTAATCACTCCATGTAGGGGTAGTGTAAGAAGAACACATGGTCACACGAAGCAAATATACAAAGGGCAAGCGGCTAAGATGCAGCTGAGAGGCGCACAAAGTCTCCTTATATAGGTGGAGGATAGCAATTAAAGCTCAGATCGTGAGGTCTCAAATTGAAAGACGCTAGTGTGGAGGGTAATGTTGATAACATGAAATATGCAATCTGCTGATAATGGAGTATAGTAAGAGATTGAACCAAAAGATAGTCTGACACATGGCATTAGTGCTTCACAGGGGCTTGGTGAATTCGTGGGGTTTGCAAATATTCTAGAGTCCATCACATTAGTAGTGAAGTAGCTCGGAAGATGTGCAAGCAGTGAGAGTTACCAATGAACAATTAGAGAAATACAACGTGCATGCAGAGATGAGCGCTGTTTAAGGCCAAAGCCATGAAGGGTGTATTTTGGGGCTTATGCACAAACTATTCATAGGCAGTTACGTAGTTGAATAAGTATAAATGTTCATCAAAAGCTTCGAAGGAAGGATTTCCAGAATCGAAAAAGCACTTTCAATTATCTTTATTATCAGGAACTTTATTTATTCAAAATTTTATTTATCTTGTACTTTACTTATTTTTACGTTAGCACTTTAGTTTCCAGCACCTACAGCCCCTTTTTTTTTTTTTTTTTTTTTTGTAAGAGTAGCCATTCACATAACTAGGAGTAGAAGTAATTGAACTCAATTTGCAGGTTACTTTGTATGTGCTTCATCAGAAATATTTCAGATAAAGCACATACGGATTACAACTTAGAATCATGCCAATAATTTGAACACCAACAAATGCATGCCCCGACATCAAACTGAAACTCCTGCTACTGTCGATGGTTTAATTGATTACCTTGACAAAAACTGATAAACATATCACTTGCAGATCACATTTGACATTAGGTTTTTTGACCACCTGATTTGTTTGGTTGGTGGATGAATTACTTGTGTATGTCGTTCTCCATTTTCATTTCACTTTGTACACATCTGACACTATCGTTACCTCCTGTCAGGTCCCGCGGCATTTTCCTTCCAATCAACGTAGGAAATAGGAGGAGCTCTTCATTAATGGGAGATGTTGGTTTCTGGAGATTCAACTTGGACTTTGGAGTAGACATAACAATGTATGAACGTGACATTACTAATTTCCTTTATTTTTCTTATGTGTCACCGTGGAATAAGGATAACAAATCCAAACAATGCATGTGGGTTAGCATTCGGACAACGAAAAGACTTCAAAATGAGATTCTAAACCCATATTCTGGAACATCATTATTGGAAATGTAACAGTGACACACCTAATCCGTCATTCCTTTTCATGGACAAGATCACGCTCCAAAATGTGCTGCTCTAAATGCACTAGCCAGCGTTTTTGAAATCGTAAAATCATACGTTCTGGTGCTTCTGTCATAATTAAGACATAGTATTGTCAGCTATCTAACACTGACATTTCTGCAAAATAATTATACATTTGAAGACCGTTGTTTAATCCCATTTTTCGTTATCGTGATTGAATCACATTTTCAGCATATTCCAATTCTCTTACCTCCAAAAAGGTTTCATCCACAAAATGATATGTTGCCATGCATATATCTACAGAAGTTTCATACAAAATCAAGTGAATCAAGGGTAGAAGATTTCCCCATTTTCAAAATAAATCTCCTGTTCAACTACCTCCAGATTCAGTGCGAGGATTCTCAAACCAAGAATCATCCAAAAGAGGAGAACAAGATTCAGATTCAGTGGGCCAGTCAGAGCTAACATCTATTTCATCGTAAATAATGGGGTTCGATTTTCCCTCTCTACTTCTAACCATTGCTTGTAACCAGAGATTGCAGTGCACTGAAACAAGATCACTATATTTATACATCTCCGGAGTGTTGCGTTTCTTCTTATGTATGCTCTCGAAAGTGCTCCAGTTCCATCTACACCAGTGAGAACTACAAGGTTGACTCAGTAATCGTATTGCAGCTCTCTGCAGTGTTGGGATTTCATAACCATATCCAGTCCACCAATCAGCTAAGGACACAGAATCAACAATTAGAATGAAATTTCTCAGAAAGAACATTGAACGGAGATAATTAAATCTGAGAAAGACGAGAGGAGGGACGGAAAAAAACCATCATCCTGCTACCGAGATGATGTATAAATCTAGAGTGAATGTGAAGCCCACATCGAAGGGGCTTCAAAAGGGAATGCGATGGGTATCCATATTCATCAATGAACATATTTACCTGACCCATATGCATGTTCAGACCAAACTGCAATTTTATGATCCATTGTTGTACTACTTAACTAGCAGTAACTTGTGCAATGCACAAGACTTCATAATTAAACGTAACTATTCCATCAAAGTAATTAACACTATAAAACATCTTAGGGCATCTCTACTCTTAACTCCAATGTTGCTCAAATTTGAACTTAAATAAAAACCACCAAGAACATCCTTTCACTTGTTGATGCAAACCGAAATCAAGAAGATTTTTATTCAAATTTTCACCCAAATAAAAGGAGATCATTATTACTATTTATTATGGCATTAAGAGATTGTTACTCAAATTTTATACTTAAACCAGAGTTTCCCCAATAAAGTGTATTCACAAGCAACAAAGCTAAAGGCCTCAAAGATCATCAAGTATAAACTAGCGCGCAAAGGCAGCAGGACCTGTCTATTCAAGCCATCTAGTAAGGCTCTGTTTGGAATGTCCTTACTGGCCCAGTTAGTTATCAAGAGACAAATTAAACAGGTGGTTACTCAGAACATGCACCAAATGGGCATACAGCAGTTCTAAAATATACCAACTTAAGATGCAATGCATATAATAGCCAGCTTGACAAATGGCACTGGATAAAAGTTCTGGTAAGGCTCTGTTTGGAATGTCCTCACTGGCCCACTTAGGTTTTAAACTTGCCTAAAACCTAACTTTGCAAGACAATAAATCGCCAAAGAATCCTCCACCTCTAGTCGGCAAGAAGGCACTCCGTTGATTAAGCCAATACTCAATAAAAAAAAAGGCTCTCAATATAATGATTGCAATAGCAAACTACACCGTACCTTTTCCCCATGGGTGTCTGCCATTTTATAGCGATTCTCCTTCAACAATCTAACTTCTTCCCCATCTCCTAATTTCTTATTAGAGATGGATTAGACTTGGTCGTGACTGGTCACTAACAAGACAAGTTTTATCCGGACTCTCCGAATCTTATATTTTGAGAGTTTTAATCAAATGTTAACTTCTCATTATAAGTTGAATTGGCCTAGCATTTCTCATACTTGTCTGTTAGAACTCATCCCGAGCTAGTACTTATCCTTTATCCAGTCTTTTTATTATTTAACCACCTTTCTCACGCCAGCAAATATCATTCTCTGCTCAGCAACATCTCCATGCTCAAAGCATCTCTTTGTCGAGCTAAACTCTTCATATTTGTTCTCTAAAAACTCTAATTAGACTTAATTAGATTTTACCTCCTTCAATGGGATGCAGGTTTCATTCACCAGTGGTAGCTCTCACATATGTTAATTCTTAGAAAAAAGAGATTTTCCACTAACTACTTTTTTTTTGCATTCAAACTGTCATTTGCATTGATTGTGTATGTATACATTTTAGGTTAGAAAAGTCTCCAATGAAAAATTGGGACAAATTTATGTGAGTGATATGAAAAGAAATGTGGCAGCGGGGTTAGATATGATATGACGGCAATGAAAGTTGGGTTATGTGATAATACGATGGTTCTGGTGGCTGTGTTGAGATGGAGGCAGAAATGATTTCCGGAGTTGTGGTTTGGGGGGATGGAGGAAGAGGGAGGAGAGTAATGAGAGAACCAATGGCGAGGGTTGGTGGTTGCAGGTGGAGGAGTGGCTGGATGAGGTTGAAGATGAGCTTAATTTGAGGATAAATGAGGTGTACTGAGAAAAAGAAAAAAAGTCCCGAGTATTTTATAATGGTGTACTGTGAAAGGTGTTGTAACTGGGACAAAAGAGGTGAATCGAGTCATCCACAAAAAAGTTTCCTTCTGTTAGAATTGTTTAGTGGAGCTGGATGAAAGATTAACATTGTGATTCACAATTAAAGTTATGATATAAGTTGGAAAAATTAAAAATATGGAGTTTAATTTCAGAATCATTTCAAATTCTGAGGTTAAGATGTACTTTTGCCATAAAAGAAAAAAGAAAGAATGCCCAAAGTCGGTGAAAGAGGCTAAGTACATGATTCCGGCTAGTTATTGTTGGAACATGGCATAGAATAATTTGATATTTCTTTTTTTGATTATCTTTATTTGTTTCTTTTATTGTCTTTGTTGGTTTCCATTAGCATTACCAGTAATCTCTATTTAACCTAAAGGGATTTTAATAATAATTATGCTTTTACCTCTCATTCATCTTGGTATCAAAGCCTAAAACAAAACCCTAAAATAAAACCCCAAAGATGAAACCCTAGCCGCCGCACATCCTCTCTCGCCGCCGCAGCCACCACTGCCTCTCTCTCCATCTGTCACCGCCGCTGCCGCTTGCTACTGCCGAACCTCCCTCTGTGAGCCACTATCTCCACCACCTCTCTCCCGCTGCTGCTTGCTCCTGCCGCCCCCGCTGCTGCCCCCTCCGCTGCTGCTCCCTCCGCTGTTGCCACCAATGTTCTGCTAATCTGCGATTTTTTCCATGGTTGCTTGATCTATATACTTCATCTCTATTCCTATGATGTTCTGGTCTGAGGATACATCCACTGGAGTTGCTTGATGGTCTGAGGAGACTTTTCTGTTCGTTTTTTTGGTCTCTGTAGACATGTTCTTGTGTGGTGACTTCTTATGGCTTCTGAGTCCACTATCTCGTCGGTTATGAAATCTAGTGGGTCCCCGTTTTCTGGCTCTCCTCATTTTTCTAATTGTCCAGGAGTCCAAGTCACCATGATCAAGTTGGATGGTATGAATTACCTCTTGTGGGCTCAATCTTTTGAGATGTTTGTTGGTGGGAAAAGGAATACAGCTTTCTCACGGCAATCGAGGCCACCCCCGCCACCACTGCTACTATCTATGCTGCTTGGTTTGCCAACGACTATATGGTCCGTTCTTGGTTGGTTAACTTTATGCAACCTTCCATTGCCGCCAGATTCATGTTCTCCAAGATTGCTGCCTCTCTTTGGTGGTCTACCCGAACAATTTATTCTCATCGGCAGTATAATGTTCGTATTTTTAATTTAGAGCGCGAAATTTCTTGTTTATCGCAAGCTGATTTATCGGTTACTGCGTATATTTCTCAGTTCACGCTCTATGGGAGGAGTTGACCTTTTATTCATCCTTTCATGAGTTGAAGGATTCTATGGATGCTACTCTCTACGCGTCTATTTAGGATAAATCACAGGTGTTTCAGCTCTTGGCAGCCCTTTGTGATGAGTTTGAGTATTTTAGGGTTCACCTCTTGGGAATGGATCATTTCCCGTCCCTTCAGAGTGCTTACTCGTACGTGCTTTTTGATAAGAGTCGTCGGTCTACCTTGATCGTCCTTCCTCCTCCATTAGAGGATCATTCAACAATGGCAGCCCATACTGCTCCCTTGCAGCCATCTTCTAGGTCTGCCTCATCCAACAAGCCGCACCCACGGTGTCATCATTGTGGGGAACTTGAACATATTAAAGCTCAGTGTTATGCTCTTCACAGTCACCCTACTAACAAGCAGCCCTCTGCTCATCTGTCCGCTTCTAATCTACCACCTACTGTTCTTTCTACCCTCCTGACATTGGTGACTTTATCTCAAGCTAAGCTTGACAGGTTCCGTCACTTCTTCAGTCAGTTGGAGGCTACATCTCAGCCTGTCTCCACTTTCACTGCTTCAGGTACTACTGCTTCTACTAATAGTGTTATTGCTACCTCCTCTCCCTGGATCATCAATTCCGGTGCCACTGATAATATGACAGGTCTGTTGTCTTTGTTTTGTCATTATGCTATTGATTCTAGCCGTCGTAAGGTCCACCTTGCCGATCATTCTTTTTCCTCTATTTCCGGTCAGATCATGTATCTATTATCCCCTCTCTTTCTCTTCATGATACCTTACATGTTCCTAAATTGGCTACTAGCCCTGTGTCTGTTAGTTCTATTACTAAACATTCCAACTATTCTGTGACCTTTTTTCCCACCCATTGTGTGTTTCAAGATCTAACAACATGATAGACGAGTGGGCATGGATGTGAAGTGAATGGGCTTTATCTGTTGGATATTCCTCCCATCCCTGTTTCTCCCTCCACCTTCCATTTACGCAATGATCCCTCAAATAGAGCTTTGGTTATGCAATGGCATCTTAGATTAAGCCACGTTTCTTTTCGTTATTTAAAACAATTATTTCCCACTTTGTTTAATAAGTTGTCACTATCCGATTTCACTTGTGGAACTTGTCAATTGGCTAAGCATGTTCGGTCGTCTTATCCTGTTAGTTTGAGTCCTAGAACTACTGCTCCATTTGAATTAATACATTCTAATGTTTGGGGTCCTTCCCCTGTGACTTCTCTTCTTGGCTTTTGTTATTTTGTGCTTTTTATTGATAGTTATAGTCGTGTCATGTGGGTCTATCTCATGAAACATAAGAGTCAAGTCTTTGGGATTTATAAGCAATTTCTTACCATGATTCACTCAATTTAATCAGCCGATCAAGATCTTTCGCTCTAATCATGGTACTAAGTACACTAATAAACAGGTTTCTTCATTGTCAGTGGAGCGGGAGATTATCTATCAGTTGTCCAATGTTCAGACTCCTCAGCAGAACAGTGTCAAAGAAAAAATTGTCATATTTTAGAATTAGCCCGAGCTATGTGCCTTGGTATAAATGTTCCATACCCCTTTTGGGCAGATACTATTTTGACAACAGTATATCTTATTAATTGGACGCCTTCTAGAGTTCTTCAATTTGCCACACCCTACTCTGTTCTCTATCCTGATGCCTTAGTATTTCCTCTTCCTCCTCGCATATTTGGCTGTATGTGCTTCGTTCAACTAGTTGAGCCTTTTAGGAGTAAGTTGGCTCCCAAAGCGGTCAATTGTGTTTTCTTGGGTTATTGCTCTACTTTGAAGGGCTACCACTGTTAGCACCCTCCTACTCAGAAACGTTTTACTTCCCATAACGTCACCTTCTTTGAGTACACTCATTATTCAAGCAAAAGTAGTTCTCCCACTGAGTGGTTACCATTCGACGATCTGATGAGGATCCTCTTCCTCTTCCTGTGTCGTTGCCTACAGCTGATCCCTCACCAGCTCCTGTCCTCCCTTCACCTGCACCCTCTCGTCAGCCACATGCAATAGCTCCTCTCATCACCGACTGCCCCATTGTCTCGCTGCCTGATCTACCTCCTCCAGTCCATCCGGATGACCTTCCTATCACTCATTGCAAGGGTAAGTGCACTTGAACTGATCCTATCTCTAATTATATTGGTTGGGAAATTGATTTATTTGTCTATAACGCGTCCTGATATTGCCTATTCTGTAAGTGTTGTCAGTTAGTTTATGCATTCACCCTGCACACCTCATCTTGCAGCTGTATATGGTATTCTTCGATATCTCAAGGGATGTCCGAGTAGGGGTATTATGTTTGCAAATCATGGGCATCTCCGAGTTGAGGCATGGACTAATGCTGATTATGCTGGCTCTATTAGTGACAGACGCTTTACATCTGGTTACTGTATGAAACTGAGTGAAAATTTGGTTACTTGGAGGAGTAAGAAGCAAGATGTCTCTCGTTCTAGTGCAAAGTTCAAGTGTCGAGCTATGGCTCTTGGTGTTTGTGAGTTGCTATGGCTCAAGAAGTTGATGACTAACTTATGTTTTCCTGTTTCCATCCCGTTGTCGTTATATTGTGACAATAAATCAGCAATCCATGTCGCGATGAACCCGGTTCAGCATGAACAAAGCACATTGAGATTGATCGTTATTTTATTAGAGAGAAAATTCTGTCAAAACAACTGTGCACTACGTTTGTCCCAGCTTGCTGACATTCTTATTAAAGGTGTTAGCAAGACCACGTTTGAAGGGCTACTATCCAAGTTGGGCATTTCAAATATTCTTCCACCAACTTGAGAGGGGGAGTGTTGGAACATGGAATGCTTGAATATGGCATAGAATAATTTGAAATTTCTTTTTTTTATTATCTTTATTTATTTATTTTATTGTCTTTATTTGTTTCTGTTAGATTTAATAAAACCAGAATTCTTGTCTATTCATCAAACATACTATTTACACAAGCAAAAACGAGTCCTAATTTAACTAAATCTCTAACTAATTCTAATTCTATTTATATAACGAAATAAATCTTAGGATAAAGAAATAAATCTTAATCCTAATTTAATTACAGTTCTACACATATAAGACTTTTAATACTCCCCTTCAAGTTGGTGCGAATATATTAATCAGGTCCAACTTGAACATAATGGAGTGAAAATTCTTGCTGCTTAACCCTTTTGTAAAGATGTCAGCTAATTGTTCTTCAGATTTCACAAAGGTCATACATATTGACTCATCACTAAGTTTTTCCTCAATAAAGTGTCTGTCAATCTCAATATGCTTCGTTCTGTCATGTTGAACAGGATTATGAATAATGTTGATGGCAGTTTTGTTGTCATAATAGAGTTTCATCGGACCATTATCAGATATTCTCAAATCACGTAACAAGGTTTGGAGCCACAGAAGCTCACAAAAGCCATGACCCATAGCTCTATACTCAGCTTCTGCGCTAGACCTAACAACCACTGATTGTTTTTTACTCCGCCAAGTAACCAAATTTCCCCCAGGAGAGTACAGTAGCCAGAAGTAGAACGTCTATCATCCACAGAACTAGCCTAGTCGGCATCAATGAATGCCTTTAACCATAAGCGACCATGATTAGAAAACAATATCTCTTTTCCTAGAACTGATTTGAGATATCTTAAAATACGATAGACTGCATCTAAGTGTGAAGCACGAGGATCATGCATGTATTGACTAACAATGCCTATTGCATAAGAAACATCTGGTCGAGTGTGAGCTAAGTATATTAGTCGACCTACTAGTCGTTGATATCTCTCTTTATCAATGCGTTTCCCCGAATCTCCACTGAATTGATGATTTGCCTCAATAGAGGAAATTGCAGGTCTACAACCCAACATACATGTTTCTTCCAATAGATCAATGATGTACTTCCATTGGGAGATAAAAATATCTCGATCAGATCTTGCCACTTCCATTCCCATAAAGTATCGCAGTGATCCCAAATCCTTAATCTTGAATTTTTGAGCTAGGCTAGACTTGAGACTAAGAATCTCATCCATATCATTGTCTGTCATTATTATATCATCAACATAAATAATAAGAACAGCGATCTTACCAGCACCTCCTTTGATAAACATAGTGTGGTCAACATGACTTTGTTTATATCCGAATTGCAACATAGCTTTTGAAAATCTGCCAAAGCACGCTATTGGTGACTGTTTCAACCCATAATGGGGCCTTTTTCAACCTGCACACTTTTTCTTCTGTCTTAGAGAAAGAAAAATTTGGTGGTATATCCATATATACCTCCTCTTTTAACTCACCATGAAGAAATGCAGAGGCCAATTCAAATTTGCCGCACAAGAGACTAACGTTCGCACGGAGTTCATCTTTTTGCTACTGGAGCAAACGTCTCCTCGTAGTCAATACCATAAGTTTGAGCAAAATCTTTGGCAACAAGTCACGCTTTGTATCTCTTAACTGTACCATCAGCATTCTGCTTAACAATAAAAATCCACTTGCATCCTACTGCTTTCTTTTCCCCTGCTTTCTTTTCCCCTGGAAGTGATACTAGCTCCCAAGTGCCATTTTTTTCAAAATTGTCATCTCCTCTACCATAGCTCCTTTCCACTTGGGTATCATTACTGAATTCTGCCATTTCTGTGAAATAGATATAAAAGATAGAAACGAAACAAAAGCGTGATACGAATGAGATAAACGATCATAAGAAACAAACTGGGAAATGGGACGTTGAATACATGACCTAACACCTTTTTGAAGAGCAATAGGAAGATTATCAGAATCAACAGAGGGAGTTTCAATGAAAGAAGAGTCATTACCAAATGAGTCAGCCGAGGAGTCTGGAACTGGAGCAGGCGATTGTGATGGACAAAGTGGTATCACACATAAGGACTTTCTGTGCTTCCGGCTAGTATATGTTTTTAAGTTCACCATTTGTAGTTGGCATATCACCATCAATGTCATGTGTTCCTGCTCCTTTAGCAGCTATAGGCTCCCCCCCATTATGGTTAGATATAGGCTCCCCTCATTATGGTCAGATATAGGCTCTCCCTTATTATGGTCACTATGGTTATAGAACAGTAGCTCCCCCTCAATAGAATTATACCAGGTAGACATCTCTTCCTACCTAAACTCCCCCCGAAGAGATGGAAGGGGAGGAGAGTAAAAGGACTCGGACTCTCAAAAAGTGACATCCAAAGAAATAAAAAAAAAATTTAGAAGAAGGCTCATAGCATTTGTAGCCCTTCTGGATAGGAGAGTATCCAATGAAAATAAATTTGTGGGCTTTAGGACCTAACTTGCCACTTGAGGAATGATGGGCATGAACAAAGCACACAACCAAAAATCTGCGAAGGAAGTGTCGTGATATGGAAGCTGCCAGGAAGACACTTTAAAGGAGTTTTGAAGAGGAGAACATTGGATGGTAAGCAGTTTATAAGGTAAGTAACAGTTAAAATGGCTTCGCCCCATAAAAATTTAGGAACATTCATAGTGAATAAAAGAGAGCTAGCAACCTCAGCAAGATGACGATTTTTGCGTTCGGCAACTCCATTTTGTTGTGGAGTGTCAACACAAGTCTGAAAAAATACCATTTTCATCTAGGAAGGCCCGAAAACTCCTATCTATATACTCAGTGTCATTGTCACTACGAAGAATTTTGATCGACTTATCAAGCTGGGTGCGTACAATGGCATGAAAAGATTTAAAATAACAAAAGACTTCTCCTTTAGACGTAAGTAAATAAACCCAAGTGACACGAGAATAATAGTCAATAAAAGTGACAAACTACCATAACCTTTTAGAGATGGAATAGGGGAAGAACCCTAAACATCAGAATGGATGACCTCAAATGAACAATCACTCCTTTTATTAATAGGTGTATAGAAATAACGTTTATGTTTTCCAAACTCATAGGCTTCACAAAAAAACTAACTCCGAGAACAATGTTTAACTAAATTAGAATAAGGTTTCTCAAAGATTCCAAAAGAGGGATGACCCAATCTACGATGCCACTAATGTAACATAGAAATAACTAAATTTACATCTGCTTGTAGAGCTAGATCACATGACATGAGTGAATGAGATGAACAAGAGGCAGAGTCCAAGAAATAGAGACCACCATGTGCTTTACCACTGCCAATCACTTTCCCTGTATTCAGTTCCTGAAAAACACAATGAGTAGGAAAAAAAGTCACGGAACAATTTGCAGAACGAGTAAGACTACTAACAGACAAAAGATTAGTGAAAAAGTTCGAAATATGTAAAACTGAATAGAGAAACAAATAGGGAGAATAGTGAACTGAATCTTTCCCTGAAATAACAGAGAATGACCCATCAGCTATTCTGATCTTATCCTTACCAGAACAGAGAGAGTAAGAATCAAACACAGAGGTACAACCTGTAATGTGATCAGAAGCACTTAAATCTATAATCCAAGGAATAGCTAAAGAGGTAGTAAATGCACGTGCTGGGATACCGTTGTGAGCAAAATGAATGAAGTGGAGGCAGTTGTGGAAACGGAAGCTATAGTAGATAGAGAATCAGCCTGAGCCATAAGGCACTGGAGAGCGTGTATTTTTTCTTGAGAAAAATCACTAACATGATCAAAACGCCCGGAATCATGACTACGACTACCAACTCCACCCTCGCGCCCACGAAAGGAGCGACCATATAACTTCTAACAAAAATGCATCGTATAGTCGGTGTTATAGCAATAATCACACCGTATGGACTCACGATCAATAGGTCCACTGGTTTGTCTGGTACTAACCATACTGCAATGCAAAAGAATGAAACCCAACAATAAACTGGGAAAAAAAAAACAGCGACCAAACAAACTAAAAACGCAGGCGAAGAACAATAGCTTCCAGAAAACAGCAGATTGCAATCGGTAGATCAAACAACCAAAAAAACAGTAGAAACAACACAGTAAACAATGCAAAAAGCTCGGAAACAGCACAAAAACGGCGCAGAAAAGCGTAGAAATTGAGCAGAAACACGCAGCCCGTGAACAGTGCGCGCGAAGAACAGTACCCGCGTGATGAACAGTGCGATTGTTGTCCAGAAAAAAACTGGACTTGTCGAAAAAATTCCAGAACTACCGGACTGAGCGGCTAAATTGTGGTGGGAGGCAGCGATATGGTAGAGCGACAACGCTTCAACCACAAAAAACGAACAAAAAAACAGTGGCCGAGAAATTCCGGCGATGATGGTAGTGGGCGACGGCTTAGAGTTTTCTATCCCGCTTTGATACCATGTTGGATTTAATAAAACTAGAATTCTTTTCTATTCATCAAGCGTACTATTTATACAAGCAAAAACGAGTCCTAATTTAACTAGATCTCTAACTAATTCTAATTCTATTACATAAGGAAATAAATCTTAATCCTAATTTAATTACAGTTTTACACACATAAGACTTTTAACAGTTTCCATTAGCATCTCCCGTAATCTCTATTAACCCAAAGGGATCTTAATAATAATTATGCTTTTACCTCTCATTCATCTGTTATGTTCTCTTCCGAATTTGTATATAGATATTCTCAAATCTTAAGTTGCTTGAGATTTACTTTGGTGAAATCAGTCTCTCTCTATGTATTTGTTATTTGTACTTCTTTTCTATGTTTTGGGTAACTCAATTCATAATTCTATTGAAATAATTTTGTTTCCTTTTTCTTTTTGCATGAAATTGTGTATGTTCACTTAATTTGTTGATATTTCTTCCTTCAAATTGGGTACCCTAATTATGGATTAAGCTAGAAAGTACCTTGGGTAAGAACAAAAAGCCCAACAAGTGTAATATTGGTCCACTCTTGCTCAATTAGTGCCCAATTTGTTCAACATTTAACCAAAAAAATGATAGAAGGATCGAGAGTGTGCCGCCAAATGATGGGCAGTGCGGACACCAGGTCCACACACGTATACCGTCATCGGCACAGGAGGATGGCCCATCCAATATCCTTATGGCTAGATGAATATGGCCCCATATGATTTACATTGGGATATTTATTCCATTTTCTATCTAGGATTTATCCATTTTTTCTAGTTAGGTTTCATCTTATTAATCTATGTTCATCTTTATTTTGGTTGTTATATCTTTAGCCTATTTAAAGGACTCCTAAAAGATGTTTATTGGTATTGGTTGGGGATACGTTGAATTATACTTATTCATACATGTAGTCATGTAAATAAATGACCATGAGTTTACGTCTCAAATTAAAATATAGAAACGATATAATAAGTTGCGAAGAATCTGGATGAACACATGCCTCAGGAAATCTTTAAAAAATAGGACATGGACAAGCCTAGAAAATGCTACTCATGATAGTGATTTATCAATTAAATTGTATTATTTTATCTTTTATATAGATATCTCTTGCATACTAGAAAGCACAGATACGAATACGATACAGATAAGGCGATAAGGTAAAATTCTAAAAAACTATGATAAGGATACGTCGGGAATACGGCTATAAAAATTATTATTTCTTTATAATTATCGACTACGTACTATGCATAAAAAGAAACCAAAAGAAATAGAAGAGTGGTTGAATTGCTAATAACATTATACCAATCGTTTAGCACAAGGCAATTTCCAAAAGTCATTCAAAATAGAAAGAAAGCGACCAAAAAATACTACAAAGCATTCAATACATGCCAAAAGTCTAAACCTATAAGTGATAATTTTTACTAATTTCTACTCATGGCATGTCTAAACCTAGAAGTGATGATTCTGACTAATTTCAACTCATATCAATTTCATCTTTCAATTGCAGCTCCTTCGCCTTAATCGGCGAATATCACGGCTTTTATATTAAGCTCATTAAGGAAAAGACTAGCAACTTTAAGTATACCGACACCGTTAACTGAATCTCCCGATGTATCCCTAAAGTATCTGTCCGTATCCTAAAAGTATCCACCGTGTATTCGAAAACATATCCAAAATTAAAATGATTTAATTTTAATGTTGGATACTTATTTGGCGTATCCAATACGTATCGGGGCATATCAATATCAGAGAAGTATCTCATACGCGTACGTGACCAATTTCGGAATATCCATGCTTCATAGCTTGTATATAATTTATACAATGTGAGATGATAAGTACATATTGTTCATCGACTCTAACAAGAACACAGAGTAATAGACTATAGCAATTAATTATCAACATATTACAAACAATGATGCAAACATACATAGTTAAACCCTCTTCTTTAATATTTTGTTTACATACCAAAATATGAGTACATTTTTTCAGCTTGAATAAGATAGTGATTTGTCAAATTCCGGAAATTTGATAATAGTAAGTGTCTTAGAAGTGTCCATCATGTATTAATTTTTTAGTTAGACACTTAAGAAATGTTGGACATGTTGGAAAAGAGTGTTGGACACGTGTCCGAATTAAAATTTTTATTTCTTAATTATGGAGACGAAAAAACTGTTGACCACGTGTCCAAGAGTGTCCGAGAAGTGTTCGTGTCCAACAAACGTCACCTTCTTTGAAGTGTTCGTGCTTTTTAGATTACACATAATATTGCTTCTGGTAACAAAACATATTACTGTTTGCATGGCTGAACGTATAGCTTTCAGATTTTAGTTAGTGTTGTGATTCCTTTCTCATTATTTAGGTAAATAATTTCCAAACATAAAAGTATCTAAATTCTGTATGTCCTCCGAGTGTTGTGTCCAGCATTTTTCTAAAATCACCATTTCAACATGTCTGTGTGGTGTCATGTGCCTGTGCTACTTCGATCATGATGTTCCAAGTGTGGAACTTAATGACGGAAAACATTAACGGCTTCTTTTCATACCTTATATTTAACATGACCTTGCTCTGTAGAAAAGAATGTCCTAATGAAATACACAGTGACCTGGAAAGAAAATGTAAGCTTTACATACATACCTGGGGCATTCAGTGTCCTTCCCATGATTGCGAAATCCGTTCCAAGAGCACCTTTGGCATTTATGTACAATGGATGCTCTTTGGTTATTTCTATTTTCTCCTCGTCCTCAGTAGCCATTTTCATCATGGCCTCTTGAAACCCGTTCCTCAATCTGGAATCAACTTTAAAGTTGAGACTATAGAAAATAGAAGGATTCAGGAATGCTGCCGCTGCGTGCAATGACGAGTGAAGCTGGATATTCCATCTCTTATCCATTATATCCCAGAGCGCACCATATTTTTCTTCGATACCCTTATAGAATGCCTTGATGGTGAGCTTTGCCCTCTCCATTCCCTCAAATATATAGCCCATCGCAGGCATATCCCCATCCACAATCCTTAGAACTTTCACCAATGGCTCAGAAACACTAACAGCTTCATGTGCAGACTTCCAAAATCTATCCAAATACACCAAAGACTTAATAGCTTGTGCGTCAGAAGATCTACTATAAGAAGATGATAACCAGTCTGTATGAGAAAACATGTGTTTCAAATTATCCTCCTGAATCACAATAGATCTCAAAGAGAGGAAATTAGCTACGAATTTAGTGATTCTAGGTCTAATCAATTCCCTTCCACCGGTGAACTTTCTCATCATACTTGTGATCCCTGAATGACTGTGTAGGTATCTCGTGATCATATTTGCTTCTCCCAAGACCGCACTCACCCATTCTTGTTTACTGAAATCTTCCAACATCATATTAATACAATGGGAAGCACATGGAGACCAAAATAATGAAGAATACTTTGTCATAAGAAGCCTTCCTGCGTAAACATAACTAGGAGAACTATCTGTTATTACTTGAACAACGTTGTCTACACCAACCTCCAAAACAACAGACTCAAGCAACTCATACAAGTAATGAGCATCATCCACATGGCCAGATGTATCAACGGACTTTACAAATAATGTACCTTTAGGGCATGTAACTGAAAAAACCACTAGTGATTTGGTCCTACGGTCGGACCAGCAATCACACAAGATCGTACAACCTGTTTCCTTCCATTCATTTCTTAATTTCTCATAGTACATGTTCATATCCCCCTTCACCTTTGCCAAGAGGGTTGAACTCAACTTTTGACAACTGGGTGCTATATAACCTGCCCCACAATCTGCCACAGCATCCACCATTTCCTGATAATACATGGATTTGGCAGCACTAAAAGGAATGGAGTTGTAAAAGAAAAATACAGCAATTTTCTTATCAGCGGCGTCCTTCTTTTCATTTTGAGCATCATCAACAGGTGGCTGGGAAATTGGAGGACATGGGAATAACAAAGACGGACAAGTACTAACACGCTGCCCACTAGATCCGAGGTTGGAATCAACTCCACCACTGGCAGAGGAGCTGTTTTGCTGGCAATCATTGGCTGCCTGATCTCCCTTTGGTTTCTTAGAGGTTTTTGGTCTCTTGGGGGCTCTTAGTAGATTCTGTATATGGTCCCTTACGTCTCCTGGGACTTCCACACAGGGAACTACGTCTTTATTTCTAATTTGAGCCAAATGAAACTTCATCCGATAGACTCCTCCACTGAACTCCCGCTGACAATAATTACACCTTACTTTCTGTTTTGTTGCATCAACAAGGATACAGTGTTCCCAGCAGGCATCTCTAGCTCGCACCATTATCTTGGCTTTGAGTACTAAGTCTAGAAAGATCCCCTATCATGCCCAAAACACAAAGAAACACAACAGAAGCATAAGTTAGAAGCTTGCAAACTAAAAAGTGATTTAGCTAGATCACATTTGTATGCTACTTCAGTTGAACAAACAGCTGTTGCCACATATGTGAAAAGAATAATTATGGGATACGAAAGTTAGGCGTTGTAGTGGGCCAAACAGGAAGAGGTTTTGGCTTGGAGTTCGGGCAAGGCCCAAGTCACCAAATAAGATGGACCAAACCAAAGGACCAACATGGCCTTCATGCCCGCGTAACCGGCCCAGCTGTTTAGGACACGCAGTGAACGTGTGGGTCGGGCCGAACGAAGCCCTACCTGGATGATCTATACACTTCGGCTCCAATTGTGTTCCACGTAGATGCTAGGTGGATCGACATGGCCACGTGGAGCCTAACCTGGAACTCAGTGTGCCATGCACGACGTCATTTGGGGAGATTGTTATTTGTGACATCACTAGGCTTGTGCCTCGTGCATGCTAACTTTGAGTGTCAAGTACAGTCCACTATATAAGGTAGCTGATAAACCCTAAGCAATGTACACTCTAAGCAAACTACTCTAAGCTCAAAGACTAATTTTAACTATCGGAGTGCCTTCCAGCATACAACGGTTGGACAACACTAACTTGTTCTTGTTTCGCAGTTCAGAGGTGCCTCAAGAGACTTTCGGACAAGTAACTCAAGAGAGATCCACCAAACAAAGGACCCCGCATTTGGCAACTCTTCTAGGGATGCCTTTTCTTTCTTCACTCACAAACCTCTCTTCGTTCAATCATCTTTGACGTTAGTTTGACTCTATGGCTACACCTACTAGTGACCACCTCAGCCCCCTAGCACTACACTCGAGAGGCAGGTTTTGAATCCACAGAATCTCGCCGGTGGCTCAAGGAACCTTCTAGACTCACTCGTTGAGCCCGCTGGGGACATCCACTCTCGGGCCCATATTGAGCGCCTCAAAGCCAGAATAAATGAAAAGGAACAGATCCTTTTTCCTATTTAGGAAGAAGTTTTAAAATCCGAACCGAGGTCCTATTTCAAAGGATTGGGGATGGGTCTCGCTCAGCGTGACAACATAGGCATCATTTCAAAAGGTCATCCCCCAAGAGAAGACTCAATGAAAAGCAACCAAGGCCGCCCCAAGCGCAAAACCTAGAACGATCCAATGAAGTTCGCACCATGAAAGTTGTTATTAGGAAGAAAGAGAGGGCAATAGAAGTGTATAGGGTGTTAAGTTACCTTATCACATATGCTTTTATTTATATAGGCAACT
>JABCMJ010001479.1:0-24951 GCA_014822125.1 Arbutus unedo
TGATGATTTTTCTCAGGAAGAAATACATGCTCTCCGGCACCTTATTTCTCAGGCTGATTCTCTATTTGCTATAGCTTCTACTTCCACAACTGCCTTTGCTTCATCCCATTTTGCTCACACAGGTATCCCAACACTTGCATTTACTGCCTCTTCTGCTGTTCCTTGGTTGATTCTTACTCTACCTGTTCTGGTAAGGATAAGGTCAGAATAGCCGATGGGTCATCCTCTGCTATTTCAGGGAAAGGTTTCGTTCGCTATTCTCCCTCTTTGTTTCTCTCTTCAGTTTTACATATTCCAAACATTTCCACTAATCTTTTGTCTATTAGTAGTCTTACTCGTTCCGCAAATTGTTCCGTGACTTTTTTTCTTACTCATTGTGTTATTTATGAACTGGATACGGGAAAGATGATTGGCAATGGTAAAGCACATGGTGACCTCTATTTCTTGGATTCTGCCCCTCGTCCATATAATTCACCTATGTCATGTGATCTAGCTTTGCAAGCAGATGTGAGTTCAGCTATTTCTATGTTACATCAGTGGCACCGTAGATTGGGTCACCCTTCTTTTGGAATCTTAGAGAAATTTTTTCCTAATTTAGTTAAACATTGTTCTCGGAGTCAGTTTTTTTGTGAAACCTGTGAATTTGGAAAACATAAACGTTCTTTTTATCCACCTATTAATAAAATGAGTGATTGTCCGTTTGAGATTATCCATTCTGATGTTTGGGGTCTTTCTCTTATTCCATCTCTCAAAGGTTATCGGTGGTTTGTCACCTTTATTAACTGTTATTCTCGTGTCTTTTGGGTTTATTTACTTAAGTCCAAAGGAGAAATCTTTTCTTGTTTTAAATCTTTTTATGCTATGGTACGCACTCAGTTTGATAAGCCGATCAAAATTCTCCGTAGTGACAATGGCACTGAGTATATAGATAGGAGTTTTCGGGCCTTCCTAGATGAAAATGGTATTCCTTTTCAGACAAGTTGTGTTGACACTCCACAACAAAATGGAGTTTCCGAACGCAAAAATCGCCATTTTGCTGAGGTCGCTCGCTCTCTTTTATTCACTATGAATGTTCCTAAATTTTTATGGGGCGAAACTATTTTAACTGCCACCTACCTTATAAACCGCTTACCATCTAGTGTTTTCCTCTTCAAAACCCCTTTAAAATGTCTCTCTAGCAGCTTCCGTGTCACGACACTTCCTTCATGGATTTTTGGTTGTGTTTTGTTCATGTTCATCATTCCTTGGGTGGCAAGTTAGATTCTAAAGCTCACAAATGCATTTTTATTGGGTAGTCTCCTACCTAGAAAGGTTACAAATGATATGAGTCTTCTTTTAAAAAATTTTATGTCTCTATGGATGTCACTTTTTGGGAGTCCGAGTCCTTTTACTCTCCTTCCCTTCCATCTCTTCAGGGGGAGTCTAGATAGGAAAAGATGTCTACCTGGTATAATCCTATTGAGGGGGAGCCACTATTCTATAACTATAGAGACCATAATGAAGGGAAGCCTATGTCTGACCATAATGAGGAGCATATATCTAACCATAATGAGGGGGAACCTATATCTGTTGAAGGGGCAGAAACACATGACATTGATGGTGATATGGGGGAACGGATACACCGACTACAAACGGCAAACTTAAAAACATACACTAGTCGGAAGAACCGAAAGTCCTCATGTGTGATACCACCTTGTCCATCACAATCGCCTATTTCAATTCCAAATTCCTCGACAGACCCATTTGGTAATGACTCTTCTCTTATTGAAACTCCCTCTATTGATTCTAACAGTGATATTGATAATCTTGCTATTGCTATTCAAAAAGGTGTTAGGTCATGTACTCAACATCCCATTTCCCAGTTTGTTTCTTATGATTGTTTATCTCCTTCGTATCATGCTTTTGTTTCGTCTCTATCTTCTATATCTATTCCACAGAAATGGCAGGATGCAGTAATGATACCTAAGTGGAAAGGAGCTATGGTGGAGGAGATGACAGCTTTGAAAAAAAATGGCACTTGGGAGCTAGTATCACTTCCAGGGGGAAAGAAAGCAGTAGGATGCAAGTGGATTTTTACTGTTAAGCAGAATGCTGATGGTACAGTTGAGAGATACAAAGCGCGACTTGTTGCCAAAGGTTTTACTCAAACCTATGGTATTGATTACGAGGAGACGTTTGCTCCAGTAGCAAAGATGAACTCTGTGCGAGCGTTGCTCTCTTGTGCGGCAAATTTGAATTGGCCTCTTCATCAGTTTGATGTGAAGAATGCATTTCTTCATGGTGAGTTAGAAGATGAGGTATATATGGATATACCACCAGGTTTTCCTTCCTCTGAGACAGAAGGAAAAGTGTGCAGGTTGAAGAAGGCTCTTTATGGGTTGAAACAGTCACCAAGAGTATGGTTTGGCAGATCTTCAAAGGTTATGTTGCAATTTGGATACAAACAAAGTCATGTCGACCACACTATGTTTATCAGAAGAGGTGCTGGTAAGATCGCTGTCCTTATTGTTTATGTTGATGATATAATAATGACAGACAATAATATGGATGAGATTCTTAGTCTCAAGTCTAGAGATTAAAGATTTGGGATCACTGCGGTACTTTCTGGGAATGGAAGTGGCAAGGTCTGATCGAGGTATTTTTATCTCTCAGCAGAAGTACATCTTTGATCTATTGGAAGAAACAGGTATGTTGGGTTGTAGACCTGCAACTTCTCCTATTGAGACAAATCATCAACTTAGTGAAGACTCAGGGGAACGCACTGATAAAGAGAGATATCAGCGACTAGTGGATCGACTAATATACTTAGCTCATACTCGACCAAATGTTTCTTATGCAGTGGGCATTGTTAGTCAATAAATGCATGATCCTCGTGCTTCACATTTGAATGCAGTCTATCGTATTTTGAGGTATCTCAAATCAGCTCTAAGAAAAGGAATCTTGTTTTCTAATCACGGTCACTTATGATTTGAGGTATTCACTGATGCTGATTGGGCTGGTTCTGTGGATGATAGACGTTTTACTTCTGGCTACTGTACTTTCCTTGGAGGAAATTTGGTTATTTGGCGGAGTAAGAAGCAATCAGTGGTCGCTAGGTCTTGTGCAGAAGCTGAGTATGGAGCTATGGCTCATGGCGTTTGTGAGCTTATGTGGCTCCAAACCTTATTACGTGATTTGAGAATATTTGATAATGGTCCTATGAAACTCTACTGTGACAACAAAGCAGCCATTAACATTGCTCATAATCCTGTTCAACATGACAGAACGAAGCATATTGAGATTGACACACTTTATTAAGGAAAAGCTCAGTGATGGGTCAATATGTATGCCCTTTGTGAAATCTGAAGATCAGTTAGCTGACATCTTCACGAAAGGGCTGGGTAGCAAGAGTTTCCACCCCACTGTGTTCAAGTTGGGCCTAATTGATATCTTCGCACCAACTTGAGGGGGAGTGTTAGAAGTCTTATGTGATTAGGAACTTTAATTAGTACGCTGGATGAATAGAAAATTATTCTGGTTTTATCAATTCTAACAGGTTTTTTTCTTTTCGGATGTGTAAATAAGTTTCATCTCTATGTCTACAGCCGACATACATGGTCACAATCCAACAAATGGAATTGATGTAAAGGAAGGAGAAGCAATCGAATGTGTGACGAAGCCATGTTTGGGGAGGAGGTCAAGGTTGAGAAAGGGCAAATTGATTTGATGGAGGAAATCAGGTGGAAATAGAAAGCTGAGTTTTGGTGATAAATGATGGTGATGGAAAGTGGAAACTCAAAGTTCTTCCACAAGATTGTAAACTCCTAGACAAATTAACCGTTGTGTGCAAAGTGCGAGGAGATCTCGGCTGAATGGACTAGACATTTCAAAAAATTGATTTTGATGTCAGAAGGACAAATGATCTTCCAATGGACTCTTCCCCCAGAAGGCCTGGAATTGATCAATTATGTGATATAGTCTATTTGGCGGGAAAGGAATCGGAGAACCCTTGAAAAGGCCAATTTGGGTATTCATTGGCGCGACTGGGCTTTTTTACTTTGCTTCCATTTATCTCCAAAAGGAATGTGTTGTGATAGTGTTTTTTTCTTTATTGATTCTATATGAGACATTACTTTTGTAGATACTGCATAGCTCAGTTTGGAGATTTCTTTCGGTATACTCCTGGTGTGTATAATGAAATATTGATGATCTCCACAAATCAGAATAAGGAGTCAACTTGTTTTTGTCTAAATCTCTGTTGCTTATGACCGTATACTCTACACCGCCGAAAGTTTTACCATTATGGATAAAAGAAGGATAGATATAACAAGGGTGACAGGAAGTCGGAGATAGGAAGAATGGAATTGGCGGTGGGAGAAAGGAAATGGTCAACTAGATGCTAAAAGCTTCTTAATTCTCATGGCATTACTGAATTGGTAGAGAGTAAACAGATGATGGAATGTAATTGAAATTTGTGGAGGTTGGGATGGACTACATGTTGTGGACGGCATATAGAGACCCTTTTATACTCTTGCTTAGACTACATGTTGTGGAGGTTGGTTACACTTGCTCCTTTTATACTCTTGCTTAGACTGAGACAATATGAACATCATTCCGTACAAAATATGAAAACACAAACTTTGTTTTATTTCATTTTTATATATTCTTTTAGAGATAAAGGGCATATGAACATAATGTTGTTTGAAGCTTTTGTTTAGTGTTTAAGAGAGTTGCAGTAAAATGATTACTTCATCAGTTCATCTAACTTCTATGGCATCGACATTTTCAACAGATGGATTCTTCTGAGAGTTGGGAGCCATCATCTCTTGTTTTGAAACGATCAGGCTACCAAATTTATGAGAACAGAACACAAGATATTATATTTGCAGAGATATTCTCTAAGGACTTATCGGTATGTTTCTTCACTTTTGGTTGTTACATTGAAAAGAAAATTCTGAAGGCCTTGTTGAGATTCAAGGAAATGATCAAGAGTTCTGCTGATCGGTCAAAAACTCACGAGTTGACTTGTGGGACAATCTAGATTATGGTAGAAGGTCACCTTGTATGCATGTAAAAAATTCGTCATGTAACATGTTCACTCTGAAAATCCCAACAAATACTTTCTTGTGATTATTTTGATGTCTTGGTTTTATTATTGTGAAACAACTTCGAAAGTGTTCTTTATCATTTTTGTCCAGTGGTAATAACGTGAACTAGGGATTTCTTTTAGTTTAGTTTCTATTGTATGGCGGGAGGCGGGAGGCTGGAGGATGTTAGTGTATTAAATGGTCCTGCTGATTCTTTCAATCCAAATGTTATTGAAAGTGATGAACCTACAAGTTTATTATGCATCAGCTGTTTCTCTGTTTCCTTGATCAGATTGTTGGCTTGATTTCTCCTAGTGTGTGCTTGAAATCCATCGTTATATGTTAATTGGGGAAGGATCTATACTCCTCCTACTAAATAAGTGTGCTACTATTCTGTATGTGCTTATGTCTATACAACATTTCTTCTATTTTTCCCCTTTGTGGAGTGGAGGGAGGATGATGGGAGTTAATGTTTGGAGTTTCATTTAGACACGATGTTAATTTTCCTCTTCTGATTGTGTGAGATCTTGATTCAATTGGCTCTATATTGTAATTTTTTTTTTCTTTAATCTGAAAAACTGTATTTTTGCTCAAGTTACCCTAGTAAGCGGTAAGGTCGTTGGAAGATTGTGAGAATTCTCCTAAGACATGATAATATTTCCCCATGAAGTTCCACCATTAAGCATGGTGTCATTTGTAATTTTTTCTGTTGTTACTTATTTTGCAGATCAAAGTTCCTGTTGGGCTCTCAACTGAATTTGTATTAACATGGTCTAATGGCTCTTCACTCAAGCTCAAGACATGTTACGGTGTTCGGTATGATGCCACTTACGCCCTAAGCTATCTTTATTCTCACATTGTGTCATTGTGGAGTTGCACCTTCTAAGCTCACTAAGATTTGAATCCTGCGAGGGAGAACTATGTAGAACTTGTTATGTCAGCTATTACTATGTGGTTCAGTGACATTGGTTAGCATTGTTACTATGTCAGCTAGTCGATGATGTTACGACTAATGTGATTATTAGGCTTCTTCCAGGCTTGTATATGTGTCGTTGAAGTTGGACTTCGTATATCCTCTCTGTCATAAGAAAAAAAAGAACTGAATGCCATTATGTCAACTGTACAGTTAAAATAAATGAATGAGAATGTAAAGGTATAAAGAAATATAGATACAAAACTAGATTTCATTTTTAAGGGGTTTAAATCCATGTTGATACCAAATGGGTAATTTCACTTTTTCTTCTTGGTGTTTGTATCTTGGGGACATCAAAATTGTTCTATTAAGCCCCTGCCCTTGTTCACATTTGTTGTGACTGATATCAAATCTTTGGACGCTACGGTACAATACCAATTCTCTATGTGTGTGCTTGTTAAAAATTTCCTGCTGTTTATATCTCGGGAACAACAGTCTTTTAGTTTCACAGTAGCGGGAGAAAAAAAAGAAGAAATTGTTGGAACAAAGTGTTGTGCCCACAATATGTACTGATGTTTGATGTGGTGCTGTTCTTCTTTATTTTTTTCTTATTTTTTATCTCTTTTGTGCAGAATGCGTGATACTCTCGTATTGACCATGAGAATGTTCCAAAGCAAGGTAATCTTTGCAGCACAAGCACTGACATATCTGCTATACTTCCCTAAACAAATGTATTTTCCTTGTTTTTTTGTGATCAAAACGTACTGTTCCGTGTGTGATTCAAAATCATTTTTTCCCTATGCTCATTTGGTTGAATTCAGGATCGTTTCTGCATGCTTCAATGTGATTGCCACTATGTGGAGCAATTTTGTTCATATTGTAGATTTTTGTTTTTTTTGTGCAGGCGTTGGATGAAAGGAAGAAAGGGAGACTGTAAACCCTCTTTTTGCGTTTACGCCAGGCACTATATTTGTTAGTCTCTAGTCAATCTTTGTAGAAAGTAAAGGAAGAAAAATCTATATATCTCCAAAAGTAGCTATAGAGACTTGAACCTAAGCGTCAAGGGACAAAAGCCAAAATACTTATCTATTGAACCAACAACTTGACGGTGTTGTTGGACTTTATCAATAATCAATTGTCCGGTTTGATGTACACAATTTATTTTTGATGACGCACCAAAAAAGATAATCATTTGGGCAGGACTTTGCTGGGCATGTTGCGGAGAGATGATTTAAAACTAGGATTTTTTATGTGAGACTTTTTTTGTTCTTTTAAAAAAATTGGTTGTTGGAATGTCACCAATTGTTTTGAAAGTTCCAAGTTGTTAAAGAATGGCTCTCAGCTGATGTTTCGAGGGGAAGTATTTTTATTGAAATGCCTAAGACTGTGTTTGGATTTTCTTATTATACTGAGATGCCACCTCTAGTACCAAATCTGTGGCTTAGATTTGATGCCACCAAACCTAAGGGTGTTCTCTTGTAATTTCGTTTTTTTCTGCCTAGGAGTAAAGACCGTGTTTGGCTAATTGTGGGGCAATCTACCCCTCAAGAAAAAGTAAGAACTTTTTGCCAATTAAAGAAATGATACTAATAAATATATACATGTGATTTTGTATACTTCAAGTTAGATAAGTTATTGCTTTATGTTTTCTATATTCTTGGAAGGTGTAACAAACAGGACCTTATTATGGTGGACAAACAAGGACCTCCATTATGACCTTATATTTTATTCTCTCTCCAGCAATTTTACTCTCATAATCTATCTTCCTTTGAGTAGGCATCTGTGTGTAAACCTGAACTTGGCATTTGTTGTGTATTGGGCACAACATGACATGTTATGGCTTAAAATAATATTATTTTAATGCACAAAATATTGGTCGAACAATTGAGTGCTGACTAAATAATTTTTGGACAATATTTTGTGCGTCAAGACCACATCGTTTTGACGCGCAGTACGTCATATTATGCATAATGCACAACAGATTCTCATTCCGTGTAAACCTCCATATCTCACAATTTTTTAACCCAAAGATTTGATCTGATAGTAAAAACCAGAAACTTAGAAATTTTTTCCCTTTCAAATTTTTAGATTCGACTCTTCAAATTTTTAGATTCAACTCTTCAAATAAATAATGCTTGCGGTTACCTTATACTCACAAATAAGGGTGTAAAATAACTGTGAGAGGAATTGTATTCGAGATCCACGCAAAATAGCTCGGGAGACTCTTGCATAGGGTTATCAAAAAAGAGGAAAGAAACTCCCATAACTTATACCAAAACAGCCAATAAGAATTCACCACCACATAAAGGCAAACATATTAGTGGTTAATCACATTGCTTATCAAATGGGTAGGAGGTGTGGTGCTCACATCCACATTCACCAACTAACTTTGACGGTGTTTGGGTTTTATTTTTTATTTTTCAGTCTCATCAAAAGCCCAACCAACATTTCTCTCTTTGGTCAACAAATCATCATCTCCTCCAATGAACATATCCTAAAGTGAAACCAGCAAAAAAGAAAGAGGAGAGAGAGAGAGAGAGAAGAAAACACAGGAATACAAAAAGAATATTGTATCAAAAAAATTACATAGCCTGGATTGAATATTCGAGCTGTCGTATTACAGGCTTTTTTTTAGAATGAATTTTGAGTCTTAAAATGTTTTTTTTTTAAATGAAAATTTTCAAGTTTTTTTGCTGTATATATAACATTAGCAAAAAGCAAAAAAAAAAAAAATACAAAAAACTACAAAGAAAATTGCACAAAAAAATTAATTTGTAGTCCAGATTCATCATTCAAGATCCAAGCTTGTATAGTGACAATTTATCTCCATAATCAACTATTTGAATTTGGCCTAAACTTTTATTTATATTATATTATATTTTTATTTGATTTTTTATGTTTTTTAATTTTAAATTATTAGTTCGTATCGATGGGAGGTTTAAAAAAATAGAAAAATATGAACCAATTTTTAAAAAAAAAACAAAAATAATCTAAAAATGATTATCTATTTTGGATAATTTTCTTCTTTAGTAAAAAAAATTATTTTTAGACACAATATTTATTTTTTACATTCTTCTTGTCAAGACGAATCAATAATTCATAAAAATTCGATCTAAAACTAACAAACGTGAAAAAAATTAAATAAAGAGACAATAAATAAGACAATAAAAAAGTTTAATTCTTTTCAAGTTTATTTCTATTATAATGGATATATAGTATTATTGCAAGAAGAAAAAGATAGAAACCCAAAAATCACAAAGAAAAAGAAAGGAAAATTAGTGGGCGGTCCTAATACAAATGGTGGAGACTCTAGTGGAAATGAGAGCGTGATGTCCATTATGCATATCAGGACATAATACGTCAAATGATATTTTTTTAGCGCATAAAAAATTATTCAAAATTATTCAAATATTACCTAATTGTTCGGATAATTTTTTAAATATCAAAATAATATCGTTTTATCTCATCGCCGTCAAGCTATGAGATGAGGAAAAAATACGTGGGTGGAAGAGACAGAATATGAAAAAGGTAAAGTGAGGGGTAAATTACAGTTTTCTCTTAAGGTTTTTGAAATTATTATAATTTTTCTTATTTTTTAAACTATTATGTAGTTACTTTTCTATTGTTAAAATTAGTCAAATATCGTAAGTTAAGTTATTAAAATTTTAAATTTTAAATTTTTTTGATAAAATAAATTTTAATATAATTCACATCACGTTTGAAATAATTTATCTTAAATTTTTTAAAGCCAAAATTCAAATAAATTTTAAAATCCTGTCAAAATTCTGACTTCAAAATAATTTCAAAAATTTAACACAAGTTATTTCTGACGTGATAAAAATCATATTACAGTTTATTGTAACAAAACAAAATTTAAAATTTAAAATTTTAATGACCTAAATAATTATATTAGATTGATTTTAATAATAAAAAAAATAACTAAATAATAATATAAAAAATAAAGACGATTATTATAATTTTAAAAACCTTTGAGGGATTGTATTCTTTATAAACTCAGGGAGGTGAGTGTAAATCACCCTAAAATAAAATAAAAAGCAAGAGTAACATGAGAAAGACACATCAACCCCCCACCCCTTCTTCTCCCCCACTTTGCTTCCCTTTCCATCTAAGCCTCCTTTGGTTATACCTCTCTCTCTCTCTCTCTCTCTCTCTCTCTACCCATTTGAGTGGCAGACTGATACAGAGCCAGGCTGTATCAGATTTCATTAGGGTTAGAGATTGGGGGAGATATATGGGTTCTATGAGCAGCCCATACAACAGTTACTACAAGGACTGTTCAACAGGAATCTGCAGCATATATTGCCCACAATGGTGCTACATAGTATTCCCTCCTCCTCCTCCGTTCGCTCCGGAGGACGACTCCGGCACCAACTTCTCCCCTCTCGTTATCGCTGTCATCGGCATATTAGCCAGTGCCTTCCTCCTAATAGCTTACTACACCCTCATCTCCAAATACTGCCGGAGAAGAAGATCCGGCGGCGGGGACCACCAGAACCCCGTCCTCGAATCAGAATCAACCAACCTCAGTCATACGCACCACGACCAATGGCAACCTCAATCAACATCTGGGTTGGATCAGGCTCTCATAGAGTCCATCACTGTTTGCTGTTACAGAAAGGGGGATGGGTTGGTGGAAGGCACTGAGTGCGCCGTTTGTTTAAGCGAATTCGAAGAAAACGAGAAAATTCGATTACTGCCGAAATGTAGTCACGCTTTTCACTTACCTTGTATCGATATGTGGTTGAAATCTCACTCGAATTGCCCTTTGTGTCGCGCGAATGTGATTTCTGGAGCTTATCCATTGCCTCAACCGGATCCGATCGTGCAGAATTCTTCGAATTCTAATGTTTCGTCGCTGCAAGTTCATCCTAATCGGGATCTGATCGTGGTGGTTGAGGATCCAGAGAGGGTTTACAGGACAGAGGAGATTGTTGAAGATGGAGAAAATGATTTTGAGAAATTCAGGAGATCAGCTTCACTTGGATCTTTTCCATATCGAGGAAATCTTTTGGTTTCTGATATATTACAGATTCGTGAGGAGGATGACGAAATTGAAATGGTAATCCACAAATTACCTGTCGAAATCGGATCTTCGCGAGGAATTTGTCCGGGAAATAGCATGGAAATTGGTAGATCGATCTCTACTGGTGGGAGATTCAGCTGCACAATGCATGATAAAGGAAAGAACTCTGTCAATCCCGATTGATGTTTTCTGTTTTTTGTTGCAGATAAAAATCAAGATTTGTCATACGAAAGATCCAGTCCTTACCCAAACAGATGAAATTGCTTAGGAACAATATCACTGTACATTATTATTGCATAGTAAAATGTTATTGACACATATCGATGTTCGGGATTATTCGATGTATTCGGATCCCATGTGTATTGTGTGAGGACACGGGTGTTTTGTTGGGCGCGTCAAAACAGTGTCGTTTTAACAATTAAAATACTGCCTAAACGGTGGATAGTATTTGGGCGCCAAGTTGGTGCAGTTTTGGCGCGTAATTTTGTGCGTTGTACACAATAAACTCATCGATTCCATTGTGTGAGACCTGCTTATATTGGACGATTCCAAAATATATTTGTGTTCGGATGTTTGTTTAAATATATGTAACTTTATCTTTATTATTATTTATTTCGATTGGAAATTGTTGATGGAATTTTGATTGTAGTGAATCAATGAGTCAAAGAAAGTGTCAGTTTATTAATGTGGTGAATTTCCAGATGTTAAAAATTTACTTCCCTTTAAAGTTTGGATTTCCCAAGCATCATGATTGTGATTTGTTTGTATTTTGTCTTATATAGAAACATTTCCTATATAACTGCATAATTATAAATTTTGCTTTTCCCCCCCCAAAATGGACTGCCTATTTTCACATCATTCTTACTAATCAAAAGACATTATTAAAATATGATATTAGTTAAACAGTGGATATATATTAATAAATGTAATTACTCTTTATGATTGACCCCAACAAATTTTCATTTATTATAAACGATACTGATAGCTTTATTTGTAATGTAATTGTAAAGAGAAGAAAATTCTTTTGTATTTGTACATTAGAGATAATTTAGAATACTTTGTTGGGTACAAATTACAAATTTAAAGGCAAAATCTAAAATACCCTAATGAAAAATCTTGAACCACCAACCACGCAACTCTGTCATACCCACAAGTTGAGATGGACTTGGAATATCTATTGTGCACAATGCACAACATAACGTATTGTGTATCAAAATGATATCGTTTTTTGGCACATAAAATATTTTTTTGAATAGACTTTCACTGATAAGAGTCTTCGTTTTTATACCAAAATAATGTCATTTTGTTGTACAATACGTCTATTATACACCAAACTCTCCCATTCCAATAGAGGTTGGACAATCTGCACTCTCCCCTTCTGTGACTAGTCACAATGTAACGACTCGCTCTCGCCTTATATAATATTGTCCGTTTTCGTTACCCAAATTTCATAGACTTCCCAATAGGTCACCCATCATTGGGTTGCTCCAGGACGAGCACACTTAACTGTGAAATTCCAATGAGTTTTGGCACCCTCGCGACTTTTTAAAATGCCTTGGATAAGAAAGGTTCATAATCTTATAAATACCACCGAACTTACATTCACCAAGCGATGTGGAATTCTTGACCACCCATCTGGACGTCCCACTAAGATAACATCTCCCTGTTACTGACCTCACAGCTAGTACCACAGCCTAGGTAGGGTGTCATAGACAACCTCTGTCTCTTTTAATTTTCATCTTCACCAATTTAAAAAAATAAAGACGAAATTAATTGATTTTTTTTTTTTACCTCTGAATTGTTAAATTAAGAGTCTAGCAGTCATGTATAACCAAACTAATTATGGTGATAAATCATGTCCACGGATGCTCAAAATTATTGGATTATGATAATATAAACAAATGGATATGGTTTAACTCTCGATAGAATTATAGAATTGGGAATGGAATAGTGTTGCCATTTTTCTGCCAATAATTGGATTTTGTATTGGTTTAAGCCTTCAAGGATTAGTCATCTAGCATAGTCATCACCACTAATAATTTACACACTCTGAGAATGGCAAATCATGGACAGGGCCGGAATCAAAATTCGAATTTTAGGGATTCAAAATTATTTTTGAAAGAAAGAGGGGCCGAATGTATTTTGAGGGGGTCGAAATATAATTTTTTTTAATTTTTAAAATTTATAACTAGGTTCTAAATTTTTAAAAAAAATTTGGGGTCCCGACCCCTCCAATCGTAATGTGGTTTCACCCTTGAACATGTAGTTGACAATGAATAATTTTTGATGTGATAACATAAGAGAATGAGCTGCTCTCGATCGTGTCAATCTTATTTTATTTCAAATTCAGAAGATGTAATTGTTGTGATAATTCAATATTTTAATTTTAATAATTTATGTTTATATAATTTTATCTCTTAATTAGTTAAAGTATTAAGGTGGTGATCATATAACACATTAATTTCTATAAAATCGTTATTTGTAATGCCTTCAATTGCAACCTTTAATGCCTTCATTAGGCAGCAAACATTGACTGTGTTATATAAGGTGGTGGTTGTGGCAAGAAATGAATGATTATTTTTTGAAAAAATTACTTGAAGCAACTCTTTTGTCCTATCCTCTTAGTGTGGGTCTCTTTGGAAAATATAATAGTACTATTTGTGTAAACAAAGAGGTGCTATATTTGGTGAATTAATTTGTTCGCAAGAGGGTTGGAAAATTATATTTGGCTTGTGAGTATATTTTGCTGTATAGAAGAAGATTCGAAAATCGTTATATTCTGGAGAATGAATACCATTCAACTACGCAGACGAGGGTCTATCTTTCTCAAGAAGAACGATATTCGCGTGCTTCGACCACCCTACAGATTTTTTTTAATATTTTCTTTTTAATTATTTAATTTGCTGGTTTCAATTAATTATTATTTTTGTGTGGTTTTTAAAATATGAAAAAAGTTTGGAAATAGAGTGTTTTTTACTCTATTAGTATCATTAAGGTCGTCTTTTCTGCATTCTTTTAATAGAGTTTTTTATTTTATTCTTGTACTTTTTTCATTTTCTCGTCAAAGCAGATGATTAATTTTACTTTTTGATAAAAAAAATCAAAAAAGTCATTTAACGTCAAGTGTACAGATCTGGACATTAATTTGTCTGAAATCGTTAAATCCTAGGAGTCGTCTAATGATTTCAGATATATCTATATCTGAATTTATATACGAAAATTATGTTCCTAGACTTACTAAGTAATAATGCATCTCTTTTCATTTGGTGCACTGCGTGATTTTCTAGAAATAAATTCAATCATACTATCACATAATTTAGAACGTACTGCTAATTTGCCCGGGATTCATCATAAATTTAAAAGAACAAGTCAAAATCAAGATAGTTATGCTAATCGCCTCCTTCTTTATCTTTTTAATTGAGTAAAAAAAAATATATTTCTCTTCCCTCTCCTTTTCTTTTATAAATATATTCTTCGATCTTTTGAGATAACTAGAAAGTTAATTTCTCAAACTAGCTATCAAAATTGTTTTATGAAAATTGGACAAGAATACCCTCAAAAGTTCATTCTGACAATATTCCTTTTTTTTTTTACATTGCCGTGAAGACTCCATTAGTGGTGTAATGGTTTGGAAGAAAATTTTGGACCGTACGTGTGTGTTCGACTTAAGAATTTAAAAATTGAAATTTAACAGAATTAATCTGGTCCAATTTGATTTTGATTTGCTCAATTTTGGTTTGATTTTTGGATTATCAATTTGATTTAGTTACGAATGGACTTTGCCCAGTATAACAAAAAAATTAACTTTTTTAATACGCAAATAAGTAACTTGGCCATGAATGGGCTAAGCCAATATAAGAAAGAAAATTAACTTTTACACAAGTGTGTCCATATTTATCAAGTAGCAAATTGATCATCAATATATTTAAAAAGTTTAAAACACACACACACACATACATATATATTTATATTGTAAGTGTTTCTTTAAGGGCCGTGTCTAGTTTACAATCAAAATATTTAATTTATTGAGATTTTTATTTAATCAAGGGTGAAACTGTAATTTAGAAAGTTTGAGACTTAATTTGAGAATGAATGAGACCACATGAATTGAAGTGCATTTTACCATTTAATTAATATAAATTCAACATTTTCATTTTCATAAGGGTTACTTAACATAAGAATTGAACGTTTTCAAGATAGAAAAACCTAGAGAGCCTCCCCACTATATTCATGAGAAAGTTTTATCAAGAAGACGTACGTCCTATATTTGGATTCTCAAAGAACGTGACAAGGGAGCATCATACCGGGTATTGAAACATAGATCGAACCTGGTGTTGATGTGTTTGTAATGGAATCGAAAGAATCATTGCGTTTTTGAGTTTTGGGTTTATCGTTTTAAGGTAGGATTCTTATTAAAACTTAGTTAAAAATTATTTGATATGTTCCGTGTCATATTTTGGTGATGTTCTATATGTTATGTGGTGTTATTCATGGTCATAGAGTTGTTTCTAGAATTTTTCTCGCAATTTGATATTTTTTGCATAACACAGTAATCGGTCGGATTGCATAAAATAAAAAATTTCAATAGTAAAGTCTGAACGATCAGAGTGAGGCTATAACCAGTCAAAGCATGTTCCAAGATATTTCACTAGCAAATCTTGATCGGTGAAAGGCTATAAATGTTTTGGGCCAGATGTTGGGTGTTGGTTCTAATTTGTTATTGCTTCTTGAGCATGGTTCAATTGATTGTGTTGGAGTCCATATGAATGGTATGTGGTCGTTGTGGTGATTATCCTTACAAGTCTCCGTGGACTGCCATCATTGAAAGGTTGTAAAATCTATCGGTCTCTAGAGTAGACATGGACAGCCGTCAGTGAAAGACTGTAAAAATCTAATGGGTGTCTATGTAATTCTCTCGGCTTGAATCCGTAAAAGATTGTGTGGAGCGGATGCGTTGGTCACCATGGTATGACAGGTCACATGGTTTGCATGTGATTCATCATTTCTTATTAATCGTATAAATCATTTACGAAATGTATACTCTTGCATGAACGAAAAATTTATAATTTTTTGCTGGGGATGTCTTAAATTTCTTTAAGATTTGTTTTAACTTGCATCCTATACGAGTTTTGGCTTATATTTTGTTGTTAATCCTTTTTACAATAAATGATATTGAGCTTATATGGTAGAGTATCGAGTGAGCTGAGTAGTACAAGATGTATTTTTTCCTATTATGTTGGATTAGTTTTGGTTGGGCACTATGGACCCGTATTTAATTAATTTGTCATTTTTTATTAGAACGTATGTAACATAGTTAAGTTTTAATGAGGTTTTGATTTTATATATTAGGATCCTGATTGGCACAGTTATGGCTCAATTCCATGTCTCGGAATTATGATGTGACAGTTTTGATCCGATCTGATCCGATCCGGTGTTTAAAATCATAAAATCGAAACCAGACCGAATATTTTATGAACAAACAAAATCGGACCGAACCAAATAAAACTAGTTTAATTCAATTTGATTGAATTTTTCGATTTTCACTTACAACTCAAAACACCCTCAAGACAAATTTAACAATACCAATGAACAAATCTTGGATATGCAAACACGCAGGTATGCCCTGTTGACAAGTTCTGTATATAGCTCTATCTCTATAATTGATGGTGCAAGTGCAAGTGGTCTATTCAGGAATTTTTACGCCCACGCCCTTTGTTTCTATTCAGTTTTTTGAGCATTTATTTTAGGGAACCCTGCCAAATATGCTTTTGGGTTTATCTTGATTAATTTACTCTAGAGGTTTTCTCATCTTTTCTACTAGGGAATTGTTTTTCTATATTAGTTCTTCATCTGCTGGGTCTATAAAAGGTCTGAAAAGAAACTCGGTTAGATTTGATCTGAATTGTGATTTCAATTCAAGTCAGTTTCAATCAAAGTAACTGCTAAAGTAATTAAAGTGTCGGTCTTTTTCTTTTCATTTATTTGCCCGTGTCTTAAGCGCATAGACTTTTACTTTTTTTTACCTGTTTAATATTTTTTCTTGATTGCGGAGGTCTTTGTTTGTAATTAAAAGCAAACTCTCCAAATTTACCATTAATCTTTTCCTGAGTGATACCCAAAAGAAGATGAATTTGGATCCGTTTTGGTCCACTGTTGATGGGCCCATATTTAAAATGGGTTGTGTAGAACCCAAATATTTATGTAGCCCACATAACTTTGTGATTAAATCAAATAGTTGGCAAGCTCCTGATGTTATAGATAACCTCTTGTAGTCTCTGTTGCACATCAAAATTACGTAGTTTAGTAATAAACAGTGTCATTTCATTTTCTGCTGCCCAAGTTTTACGGGTTTGGATCCTCTGTCCCACTTTCTTGTCCTACTTTTCTATTTCACTCTTTGTCCTACTTCCATATCCCACCCTTCTACACTTGGGTTTTTCCCCCAATTTCTCATATTTCAGCCAAATAGCCCCTTGGTAGCATGAAGTGAAACGCAGCTGTTTGGTGCTAAACAGGGGCTATTGTGTAGAGTTGCACAACAAGCCCCTCAAGTCCGAATCTCTTGCAGTATATATCATCCTAAATTGACTTCAACATTAAATTATTTTTTCCTTAGAACTCTCCCAAATCACACTAATTATGCAATAATTTTGGAATTCCGTTACATGAGATTCGAACACCTTTCTTAATCAAATATTTATGTAGCCCACATAAGTTTGTGATTATAGAAAGTGTTGGGCACCACGTACGATACCTTAAGAACACATAATTAGGTGGATGAACGGACATCACTCTTGAATCTTGATGGACTCGAGGGGTTAAATTGATTGTTAAGATTTGGAATTTAAGAATTTGGTCTTAAGTTTATAAAAGCATCTCATTTGTTGTACAAGACTTTACTTTAACTAATAGATAGTGAAATTGTTCGGTAAAAAAAATCAATACGTTGTACACTTAAATTATCCGGTCTCATCATCAAACATCATTGCACATTAGATATATATATATATATATATATATATATAATGATGAAAACTACGGAACCTAATTCGCCTGTCTTTAAGCAGATGGAGTGGAATAAAACATATACAAATTATCAAAACCTGCTTCCATAGGAAGCTGCTGACCCATGCACCAAATTAAAAAAATCAATACTAGTATATAATTAATTATCTTTGATTTTCTTAATAAAGTTGTGTACCAATAAGAGGCGAAAAAGGCTACAAATTGATCTTTGATTAATTTCCTTAACAATAATGGACCCTCTGCTTACATAGTGAAGGTTCGGTGGAAAGGAGACAGTAAAAATTAAAATATTAGTGACGAATATTTTGACATTATCCAAACGACCCCTCCACTAAAGAAATTATTCAGTGCTCTGGTGACACCAGTCATGTAAGTATTCTAGACCTTTCGTTCACCACGCGTTACTATAATAAAAAGCGTATGAGCTTCACATCAAATAATGAGATTTTGAGGAGTTATAGTATAATTTTTTTATAGTGTACGTATAGTATACGTAATAATTTTTTTTAATATTTCTCTTTTTTGTTTTTTGGTTGTCGAGCTCTTACAAATAACGAGATTCAAGTAAAATTTATATAGTTAGTGTTGAATGTCACATAAATATTGGGTAATAATGGAGCATGTGACGATACCTAAAAATTATTCAATAATCTTTTAACTCTGTTTCATGAAACTCAAATACGTACAAACTTTAAGAATTAAGATCTTTTATTAGTATTATTATTATCATTTAATTCATACGATGTAGATTCACATTTGTTCTCCATTTTTTCGTTCTTTTCCAATTGAGACATATTATATCACATGTGCTTATTCATTATAGTTATAAGGTCGAAATATGCAGAGAAGTGTCTAGTACTAGTTGTATTTGTGAACTCCATCCTGATTTCTTCTTCCTCTCTCTCATCTCTCTCTCTCTCTCTCCCTCTCCGTTTCAGCGTTTGCAAAACCACCCAAAAGGCCTAGAACCCAGCAAAAAAAATGGCATCCGAAGCTACAACCAACCCATGCCCCATCAAAACCCTGGTGGTTTTAGTCCAAGAAAACCGCTCGTTCGACCACATATTAGGGTGGATGAAGTCCCTCAACTCGGAAATTGATGGTGTAACCGGAAACGAATCCAACCCCTTATCCACTTCGGATCCCAACTCACCCCGGGTTTACTTCGGCGACCAGTCTGGTTATGTCGAACCGGATCCAGGTCACTCTTTGGAAGCCATTTTTGAGCAGGTCTATGGCGTGCCATGGTCCCCATCTGTTTCATCCCAAAATATTAAACCCACTATGGAAGGGTTTGCCCAACAAGCTGAAAGCATAGACAAAGGTTTACTGTCTCTGTCTTACGAATCTACGATTTTACCTTTTTTTTTTCTTTTTTTATAAACAAAAATCAAGAAAATGAAAAGAAATTTTGGTCCAATATTTTTTTTGGAATTTCTTTTTTATTTTATTTAAAGTGGGTGTTGATAGTTTGATCATTACACATATCACAATTACCAGGTATGTCTGAGGTAGTGATGAATGGGTTCAAACCGGATTTGGTGCCGGTTTACAAGGAGTTGGTGTCGGAGTTTGCGGTTTGTGACCGGTGGTTTGCGTCGATACCCACTTTGACGCAGCCGAACCGGCTTTATGTGCACTCGGCGACGTCGTACGGTGCAACTGCTAACGATAATAAAATGCTGGCTGAAGGTTATCCCCAAAAGACCATTTTTGAGTCGATGGAAGAGGCTGGTTTTTCTTTTGGTGTTTACTATCAGTACCCCCCATCTACCCTTTTCTTCAGGTACCCTCAAATCTCTCTGTCTCTCTCTGTCTCTCTCTGCCTCTGTGTATATCTATAGATATACGTATATATCTGACAAGAGGCTCAACTGGTGGTATGAGGCGTAGAAAGTTAGTAGTGGGGTAGGCTTCAGCTGGACATATTTTACAAGAATCACATGGGACCATGTTTGGTCCCCAGACTCCCACTAAAATGCATGTGCAAAATGCCGACCATTTATACTAACATCTGAACTTGGGATTAAATATCACTCTTATTATTGCTTAAATATAACTCTTATTGTGTAAAACTTATAACTTATGTTCGTGTAATCAAATTAGCTTGTCTGTTTATAATATTAGTAAGCTTATTATTTCTAGAATTAATTATATTTACGTTGACTGACGCTAATAATTAATGACACAAATCCTTTAAATCTTGAAAAGAGGATTTGTATACAAAAGACATGTGACATCATGCAAGAACATCTCTGGTTCTTATTCATAATTTTATGGATTTGAATACAAATTTAAATAAAAACTTAATTAATCACACATTTATAAATTTGTAATAGAGAAATAATAATATGTAAATTTGTCTTTGTGGGCTATATCAAATCTGTGATAATTACACCTTAGGTTAATACATATCAACTGAAGAGTCATAATGTGTACTGTGTTGATTACCGAGTTCCAATGAATTTTCATTTGCCATTGGGTCATTTAATATTCTGGTAGAAATGGTAGCACTCACATTGCTTCGTTAGAAGAATGCATTGAGAGTAATTTGTATTTGTAATAGTAGCATTCATGCACATTGCATATGTTGCGAGGAAAAGTAAGGGAGGTTTTTGTAATTCTTGAAACCCAACCAAAGGCATTTGTAATTGTTAAAACCGCTGGGGAGGTCAGAGTAATTTTCCTAAATTTTGCCAGTATCACTTATTTAGGTGTAATCAAGTTCTGCCACCCAAATTAGAGGGAACCCATTACACATACATTGGCATTGGCATTCAAAAATTGGCTTTGATTAAGACTTGGGGGTTAATAAAGTGGTAAGTTAAATATATCTTCATATTATTAATTTGTTAATTACTTCGTTCAATTAAGCAGGTACTTTTGGAGAATATATATTTCAAGGTTAGCCTGAATCTACTATCTAGGGAGCCCAAAGAGGCTACCTTGCTCTGCACGAGTATATATAAGCCGGCAAGGCCACGGTTTCGTATTCCATGCAATGATTTCTTACTTGTTTTTTCATGTTTGCAGGAACCTCAGAAAATTGAAGTACGTAGACAACTTCCACCAGTTTGATTTAGACTTCAGGCGGCATTGCGAAGAAGGGAGGTTACCAAACTATGTCGTAATTGAACAAAGGTATTTCGAGACCAAATTGGCAGCCGGAAACGACGACCATCCCTCACACGATGTATCTGAAGGCCAGAAATTCGTCAAAGATGTGTATGAAGCATTGAGATCAAGTCCCCAGTGGAATGAAATCTTGTTCGTTGTCGTGTATGACGAACATGGTGGTTTCTATGACCATGTCCCTACGCCAGATACCGGTGTCCCTAGTCCCGATGGTATCGTAGGTCCTCCGCCATACAACTTTCAGTTTAATCGGCTCGGGGTCAGGGTACCGGCCATCTTGATTTCTCCGTGGATCGAACGAGGAACAGGTGAGTTTCTTCTCGTATATTTAGTGTTGTTTTTGTTGCATCAAGAAGGGCTCACTTAAAAGCTATTGATGATGAAAACGCAGTGTTGCATGGGCCTTCAGGGCCATACTCCACGTCCAAATTCGAACATTCCTCGATTCCAGCAACTGTTAAGAAGATCTTCAATCTCCCAGAGTTTCTGACAAAGCGAGACGCATGGGCAGGCACATTTGATGTTGTTCTCAATAGAAGTAGCCCAAGAACAGATTGTGCAGGTAAATATACAAAGCTGTGGTCTCATTTTTATCATCACAACAACATGGTTTTGCCTTCAAAACTACATCATTTATGCTTGGATGGCAGATAATAATGTTCGCCACAAAAGCTGAAAATTAGCTTTTAAATCACTTACAACTCGGAATCGGTCTCAATAGGACCCCACAACCCAGCTTCTGCAAAATTTGATTTGGAGGCCATATTCTGCTCAAGTAAAGCACCTGAATCTGAAATCTAGTTTGGAGGAGTTTAAACCAAACACTCCAATTACTTTAAAAAACCAAGAATCTATAAGTCTGTAGCTGAAACTCTTAAACTTAAAACACCGAAAAGAATTTTCTCTGTCTCTGGCCGATCTATCATCATTTTGAATGCACATCTTCTCAACCTTATTAGTTGACGGGTGGGTAGACAGGGAGGGGTCTCGGCTTTATCCGTTCATCCATAGATAGAACAATTTATATGTCCGGGTGTGACCAGACAGATAAAGGCAGTTAGGAAGGAGCACTGGAGTATTGAGAAAGAAATAGATAGACATCGGCCAGCCCAACTTCGGGGATTTACGTGGAATAGATGGCGAGAGGATACATACTTTTCCTCTTTTCTCCATCCAGGCATGATTATGGGAGAGATAGTATAGAGAGAGACACTCCCCGGACTATAAATAACCACCATTTAAAGAAGACAATGGCAACCTAAAGCTAAAAATGGTAAAAAAATGACGAGTAATGATTTCATGACTGAAACTTTCTGGAACTGAATAGAATCATTTACTACGCAATCCGAAAAACAATGAAATTCTTTCTTTACGGATTAGGTCCTTTTGACGATTCTATTTTCGGAGTTGGGTTACTTGCTATTAGACTTATAATGATGAGATTCTTATTACGGTCATTCAAACATAGCCTTAAAATTCGTGTATCGAAAACTTACAACATTGTAATAATATCTGGAATATTGTGGCAGTTACCTTACCGGAGCCAGTGAAAATGCGAGAGGGCGAACCAAGAGAAGAGAAGAACCTAAATGACTTTCAACAGGTACTGGTGCGAATGGCAGCCGTACTGAAAGGTGACCACCACGACGACAAACTAGTCGATAACATGAGTGTGATTGAAGCTGTGAATTACGTCGAAGCCTCATTCAAAGGGTTCTTAGATGAATGTGAGAAAGCAAAGAACAGAGGAGCCGACGAATCCCATATTCCTTGTTTGGCAAAGCCACATCCGAAGAAGGATTTCAAGTCCTTTGCTCAAAAATTGTTTTCTTGTTTGGTATGTGATCATTGACAATTTACGCCCTCTTATGGTTTCAAATTCTCATTATGGTTGATTGTCCCCTTAAATTATTTGTGAAGGTTTTCGGTGCATTGAGTCCATTAGTACGTCATGGTTACTTAAAAGAAGTCAATGACTGAAAAGGACTTCATGTTTATTTGACCATCATAAACTTGTTATATTTAGCCTTTTTATTAGTGGTTAAAATTATAAAAAAATATAATATATATAGTAAGATAAAAATATAGTACAATAAGAGATTTATTATAAAAGAGTAAATAATTATGAAGGATTTGTTTGAATATTTTTTTAAAGAAGTGGGATATGACATATATAAGCATATGGATGATATTTTCGTAATTAATAATGATATTTTTATAATTTTTGTAAATAGAAGGGAGTATAGATATGAATAGAGAAAGGGGTGTTCAAATGTTATCTCCCTCCATGTGGATAAAATTTGGACTCCGTATATCAAAGTGGCTAATAAAATCTGGGTATGACAACCTGAATTGTCATATCCAAGGTCCAAATTTTATATAACTCATTTGACCCTTAACAAACAGGGTCTTACGATCGTTTTGTTAGCAATCAAAATTTTGGAAAGAATATAACAGACGTAACAAGTGGGGATATAGTAGGAAAACAGATTTGTTATACATGAGTGGACAGTTATAAAAAATTTGATTGAGTATTCTTTTAGGAAAAAAATATAATAGATAAGAGTAGGTGAATGTCATTTTTATAATTAATAATGATATTTGTGTACATAGAATAAAATATGAAAAGAATAAAATATAAATAAAAAAAGTGGTGAAATAATTTTATTCATTCCAGACAGAATGATTTTTTTTTTTGACCGTTAAAAAATAATTCCTTATGACCATAATATGATTTGCTCGGTAAGACAAATTTGCAATCATTTCGCCAAGAACTTAAATTTTTCTAACCGGAAAATGGAGTAAAATTATTTAGTCAAGGATATGGTGCATTTGGGTGCATGGAGGGTTAGGTTACAACTGGGCCCATAATTAGGCCTCTCCAGCTCAGATTAATTATAATTAATGGGGGTTAAGTCAACAACGCAAATGAACTTAATTAGTAATTAATGTTCCACTTTGATGATACAATTAAGCAAACCTACATATATAAGATAAAAGACACCAATCACAGTACTTGGCTGGTTTAGAAGGAAGTACATAATACAGTTTCTTATAATATGTGTAAAATTATGCAGTATTATCAACATTTCATGATTTGCTTGTATTTGTAGTTTCACTAATTTAAATAAATCATGATTATTAATTTTAAATTCAAAAAAAATTTCTTAGACTAATTTTAGAGACCCTAACATTGCTGTATGTAATAAGACCTAGATCATAGGAGCAAAAGAGAAAGGGTAAATTACAATGTTGGTCCCCATAGTTTTAGAAAAAAGTTTACTTTGACAACAGTAGTTTCAATCTTGCATTTTGTTTGAACATCATCTTCTGTTGATGTTTAAACAAAAAATGTCAAAAAACAAATACACATCTGAAATTAGAGAGACCCAAGTCACATAAAAATTTAAAAGCATATTTTTAATTACTAATGAAATTTATTATTTTGCTTACTTATGTTATAGTTGTTGACCAAGATGGCAAGACCAACGTCATGTTACAAGTAGTGGCGTCAATTGATCTTATGAGGTAACTTATAATAATTGTTGTGAAATTTTAATGTACTCGTAAGCACACGAATCGTACCAAAGTATAGTAATGCAAAAACGAGGTCGAATCCACAGGGACTTGTGATTTTTATTAAGAATACTAAATAAATCGAATCGATTGAACCCTAACCTAGTTGACAAAAGTTATAATTTTTTTTATTTCTAAAATTATTAAACAAGCGAAGACAAAATAACTTAACGACTTTAAAAATCAAATAT
>JABCMJ010001482.1:0-12542 GCA_014822125.1 Arbutus unedo
TACAGTTGCCTGTAAATCTATATTGTGATAATCGAGATGCTATTCACATAGCATCCAATCTAGTTTTCCATGAGAGAACCAAACACATCGAAGTAGATTGTCATCTTGTATGAGAAAAACTGACTGGTGGTGTTACTGCTACTCCCTTTGTATCTAACAATGCCCAATTGGCCGATATGTTTACTAAGCTGTTGTTCAAACTACTGTTGGAATTACTTTGTGACAAGATAGAACTTATTGATATTTACTCTCCAGCTTAAGGGGGAGTGTTAGAATATTAGAATAAAGTGGTTAGTTTAGTCCCACATTGGTCCCACATTGGTTATGTAAGGAAACTTGTAGTCTATGTACTTTATATAAATAAAACTCTTGTGTTAGGGTGTAAAAGCATCTTATACACTTTTATCTCTCTCTCTTTCCTTTCCATCTCGGTAACGCACCTATTAATAAAGGAGTGATTGTCCATTTGAGGTTATCCATTCTGATGTTTGGGATCCTTCCCCCATTCCATCTCTCAAAGATTATCGGTAGCTTATCACCTTTATTGACTGTCATTCTCGTGTCACTTGGGTTTATTTACTTAAGTCTAAACGAAAAGTCTTTTCTTGTTGTAAATCTTTTCATGCTATGGTACGCACTCAGTTTGATAAGCCAATTAAAATTCTCCGTAGTGACAATGGCACTGATTACATAGATAGGAGTTTTCTTCCTGTATGAAAATGGTATTATTTTTCAGACTTGTGTTGACACTCCACAACAAAATGGTATTCTCCTCTTCAAAACTCCTTTAGAGTGTCTCCCTAGCAGCTTCCGCATCACGACACTTCCTCCACGAGTTTTTGGTTGTGTGTGCTTTGTTCATGCCCATCATCCCTCGGGTGGCAAGTTAGGTCCTAAAGCCCACAAATGTATTTTTATTGGGTACTCACCTACCCAGAAGGGCTACAAATGCTACAAGCCTTCCTCTAAAAAATTTTGCCTCTATGGATGTCAGTTTTTGCAAGTCCGAGTTATTTTACCCTCCCTTCCATCTCTTCAAGGGAAGTCTAGACAAGAAGAGATGTCTACCTGGTATAATCTCATTGAGGGGGAACCACTGTTCTATAACCATAGTGACCATAATGAAGGGATCCTATATCTGACCATAATGAGGGAGAGCCTATATCTGTTGAAGGGACAGGAACACATGACATTGATAGTGATACGGGAGAACGGATGCACCGACTACAAAAGGCGAACTTAAAAACATACACTAGCTAGAAGAACAAAAAGTCCTTATGTGTGATACTACTTTGTCCATCACAATCACCTATCCAGTTTTAAATTCCTCGGCAGACCTATCCGGTGATGACTCTTCTCTCATTGAAACTCCCTCTATTAATTCTAACAATGATATTGATAATCTTCCTATTGCTCTTCGAAAAGGTACTAGGTCATGTACACAACATCCCAATTTTCAATTTGTTTTTTATGATCGTTTATCTCCTTCGTATCATGTGTTTGTTTCGTCTCTATCTTCTATATCTATTCCACAAAAATTGCAGGATGCCGTAATGATATCTAAGTGGAAAGGAGCTATGGTGGAGGAGATGACAGCTTTGAAAAAGAATAGTACTTCGGAGCTAGTATTACTTCCAGGGGGAAAGTAAGTAGTAGAATGCAGTGAGTTTTTACTGTTAAGCAGAATGCTGACGGTACAGTTGATAGATACAAAGTGCGACTTGTTGTCAAAGGTTTTCTCAAGCCTATAGTATTAATTACGAGGAGACGTTTGCCCAGTAGCAAAGATGAACTCTGTGCGAGTTACTCTCTTGTGCGGCAAATTTGAATTGGCTTTTTCATCAATTTGATGTGAAGAATGCATTTCTTTATGGTGAGTTAGAAGAGGAGGTATATATGGATATACCACTAAGTTTTCCTTCCTCTGAGACAGAAGGAAAAGTGTGCAGGTTGAAGAAAGCCCTTTATGGGTTGAAACAGTCACCAAGAGCATGGTTTGACAGATTTTCAAAGACTGTTGCAATTTGGATATAAACAAAGTCATGCCAACCACACTATGTTTATTAAAGGAGGTGCTGGTAAGATCGTTGTCCTTATTGTTTATATTGATGATATAATAATGATATGGATGAGATTCTTAGTCTCAAATCTAGTCTGGCTTAAGAATTTGAAATTAAGGATTTGGGATCACTGCGGTACTTTCTAAGAATGGAAGTGACAATGCCTGATCGAGGTATTTTTATCTCTCAACGGAAGTACATCAGGGTTACGCACTGATAAAGAGAGATATCAGTGACCAGTGGGTCAACTAATATACTTAGCCCACACTCAACCAAATGTTTCTTATGCAGTGGGCATTATTAATCAATACATGCATGATCCTCGTGCTGCACACTTGGATGCAGTATATCGTATTTTGAGGTATCTCAAATCAGCTCCAGAAAAAGGGATCTTGTTTTCTAATCACGGTCACTTACGGTTGGAGGCATTCACTGATACCAACTGGGTTGGTTCTGTGGATGATAGACGTTCTACTTTTGACTACTGTACTCTCCTTGGGAAAATTTTGGTTACTTGGCGGAGTAAGAAACAATCAGTGGTCACCAAGTCTAGCGCAGAAGCTGAATATAAAGCTATAGCTCATGACGTTCGTGAGCTTCTGTGGCTCCAAACTTTGTTACGTGATTTGGGAATATCTAATAATGGTCCGATGAAACTCTACTGTGACAACAAAGCTACCATCAACATTGCTCAAAATCCTATTCCACATGACAGAACGAAGCATATTGAGATCGACAGGCACTTTATTAAGGAAAAGCTCAGTGATTGGTCAATATGTATGCCCTTTGTGAAATCTGAAGATCAGTTAGCTAAGATCTTCACAAAAGGGCTGGGCAACAAGAGTTTCCAACCCATTGTGTTCAAATTGGGCCTGATTGATATCTTCGCACCAACTTGAGCGGGAATGTTAGAAGTCTTATGTGATTAGGAACTCTAATTAGATTAGGATTAGGATATGCTTCCCTATGTAAAATAGAAATAGAATCAGTTAGAGATCTAGTTAAATTATGATTCCTTTTACTTGTATAAATAGTATGCTCGATAAATAGAAAATTATTCTGGATTGTTAATTCTAATAGGGTTTATTTAGTCATTGTACACTTTAAGGTTTCCTAAGTTAGTTGGAGGGTGTATATATAGGACTCAAATCACTTGAGGAAAGCCAAGATGTGAGAAACCCCAAGTTGGTTGGAGGCTACAATCCCCATTCTCTTCTTTTCCTTCTTCTCCTTGTGGATTCAAGGTCCCCAAGTAGTCCTACAGTCTTCCCTCCCGCTTGTCCCCTCCATATCCTTGCGGATTAAAGGCCGCTAGTAGGCTCTAGCGTTTCCCCAATTTCTAATCTCTCTGTACCTCGACCTACTATCCAATGTATCCACAGTATATATTTGAATGAGAAAGGTAGACTGCAGTTTTTGTTTATTTTTGTGTGGTTTTCAAGCTACATCCCGTCTCCATTGAGATTACTCAATCGTAAGAATCTTCCAGTGGGCTGCATTTCCTGCAAAGAAAGAAACCTTGGAAGGAAAACAAACACAAAAAACTCCTCCACGGAAAAGTCTTTATTCTCTAGTGAATTTCCACAACACAACTTTGCTTCAAATATCTCAACCATCTCCAATGCCCTAATAAAAGATAAAGTAGGTAAAGACGATTAAAATACTTGTTTGCTTCACAAACTTGTGAATTCCTCCTCAGCTTAACAACCCAACAGCAACCTTAGCATTGTAACATTTCAAGCCTAGTTGCAAGGCTCGACAAATTAGCATAGTAGAGCAAGTCGTCCACCTTTAGACAAATATTGTCTCTTGCAACGTGCTAATCTCCACTAGAACCGCTTCACAACCTTGTCTCAACTACTTTAGCATAAGACGAAGAGCCCAATGGTACACAGGTAGTGTAACTAGGAGGGCACCAACATTTCTCCACAAGGATATTTGATTGTTTCTCCATTGTTCCTAATTTTTTGTACTTTCCTCCTCGCGTGCAAAGACATGTGGCACCAAGTGAATCCATTAGGAATAATGTTTAACAGGCACTTACTAAAGATGACATGAGGAAAGCTATTTCAGGTGGTATAGTCAAGTGCATCGTCCAATTAACGCGCCTGACAAAGGAGTAATCTGATGCACATGAAAGGTGGTACGAAATATATAGGGCGAGAAGACCAAAGAGAAGTTGGGTTGAGGGTTGCTATGCATATCCTAGACCTTTGAAGATATGATAGCTATCTTTTGTTTTCTGGTTAAAGCAATTCCTTTCCCTGCACATCCCCTACCAAGCCTCTAACACACACATAACAAGGAAAACAAAAATATATCTTCCCTATTTCGTGCCAAGGTTAGTGTGTGTAACAATTTCTAAACTCTCAACTCTCAACTCTTCAAATTGAACACGTCAACATCCTTAACAACTCTAAATATGGCATTAGCTCAGATCTTCACATGAGATATGTAAGAAAGTCTCAACTATCAATGCTCTTGTCTCAACTCTCAATGCTCTTCATCGTCTTTAAAACATGTTAAACTCTCTGAGCAGTGTGCATTACCAACCTTGCCTACTGCATTTGGTCCTCTTTCTCCATGTTGGAGTTCAACAAGTCTAAATTACATCATCTGTAGACACCAATAACCACTACTCATATAAGCAAGAAGCATGTATTCCAGCCCCATAGTAGCTTCTCCTCATAAAAGCTCAACACTGCCTCAATCACATCTCCAACACAAACACTAGAAACACATTCTCTTTTCAATAAACTGAGTTGTTAGGGAATGGACTAAAGACGTAGTCCCTTGACTCCCTTACAGTCTTCTCACGAACGATGCCTTGTTGAGCATGAATAATTACATTTATACATGCACATAAGTGAAATGCAAGAAAGAAACATGCAAATGAAGAGGCTTAAAGCCAACACCACCCAAAAACCAAAGCTTTTCTGATACCATATTAACTAATTCAATGACCCCACAGCCTCAGCTTCTAAGTTGTTAGGAAATAGCCAAACAAGGTATATCAAGCTATGCAAATACCAAATTATTTCTGCAATAGTGCACAATTGGAAACCCAAACCCAAAATTTTAGCTTCATCGTGTATCATATTAGCACTTTGACCTCCACAAAAATCCATTAACACCACTATGGTTCCAACCAGTACCATTGATTGCACTAGTACTTTTTGCCCCTCTAAAAATTCTCGATTGCCAAGGATCATAGTCCAGTCACAAAATCACCAGACAAATTGCCTATAACTATCAAAATCCATACCAAAGATTTCCAGAATTACCCATATATTTCCTGTAGAAACGAATGGTATGTGGCACCCGCAGTTGATGCCTACTGATCGAGAAAATGACGTTTCTTGTAAAGGCTAGTGGCCAAGCAATGCCCCAAGACTCCCATGACTTTCTTGGTTGGAACAACCGGTGATTTCCGATAAGTCTTTCTTCATTTTTAGAGCTTGAACTTGATCTAAACAAGCATTTAATGTTCTACATAGTTTTGCATACTATTTAACAACTACAAGATATTACCTTTCCTTCCATGAGAGGTGATTTCCAAGAGCCTTTTGCACTTCAACACGCTTGAACATGCCAGAGGAAAGCCAATGCTCAGGTGGACCACGATTAATGAGGAAAAATTTTACTCTCTGTTGAAGCTCTTGCCTCTCAAGTAGATTGATCTGCAAAATTATCAAAACATAATAAAATAAACAATATAAAGCCAACTCTTGATATGTATACAATGAAAGTTCTGGAAATACCAAGCAAAAAGCATAAACATCCATCCTATTAATTTTAATAGACTCGATACGTATTTAACAAACTTCAAATAATAAGGTATGTAAAAGAAAACTTCCTTCAGAACATGACAATAGATTTAAAAATTATTGAAAATCAATTGCTCCTATTATGAGAATAGTAAGATAAAACCAACAGTATAGAAACAACAAAGACACGTGATATGGAGGGTGGGGGTTTCCCCACAGCATAAATGGTAATGAAACTGGAGAAACAATATTAAAAATTGAACTGAGCTCCAAAAGGTTTGCATAGCACTGGCGACCCATCTCCTGTCTAACAATTTGTTCCATATTGAATGATGGTGACCTCTATACTCATCTTTTACACCAGAACCTCCCAAAAGCACAAGTTTCAGTGTTGTGGGTTATAGTTTCCCTCCAAATTGGTCATGGAAACAAACATATCAGCAACAACTAAAGACACGTAGAATTACCACATATCTAACTAAGGAAATAAACATGACCACTAGCCTTAGAGCCCAACCATCTAGACCACATTTGACTTATCATCACTGCTATAAGAACATCACCCTGAAAGCTCTTGACCATTTGAGTTTAAACCATAAAATCCATTGAAACGTCTATTAATATCAACACATTAAAAAAATGCTCATAAAAAGGAATGTACCATCTGTTTTATAACTTTATCACACAAAAATGCATCTGAATCTTTGGTAAAAGAGATCAGTAATCATCTTGTGAAAAATCTTAGAGCAATACTTCCATTGTGCAATAACTATCACCCATGTGATATAGGAAAAAAAAAACTATATCCGAAAGGGAACTAAATCAAGAACAATCCGATCCTCACATCAAATGTTTCTAACTCTCAATATACCGAAATTTGCCCCAAATACTTTATCAAGTTTATTCACTTTTTTTTTTCCCAAAAGCAAGTACAACAAAGATATGATGTTGTGAGGAAATACTATTTTAACTTCACCAATAAACCATTTTAAGAAGAAGTCCAAGACTTCAAGAAGATTTTGGACCATAACTTATATTAATATGATTATTGCTAGCATTACTACTATATTTCATTGCAATTAATTCGGGAAGAATAAGCTCTGGATAAAGAATTTGGCCACATTACAGATAGTTTCTTTCATTAACCATTGTTATTTCAAGTTGAATGGACCAAGTGGTAGAGTGCCTTGGGGGTGTTTTACAACCACACTGATAAAGCCTAAGGGAAAATTTAACCATATTGCTATTAGGCCAGCCATGTTATATAGCATTGAGTGTTGCGCTACTAAGACACAACATGCCAGGAAAATGAGTGTAAGAATGTTGAGATGGATGTATGGTAAGACTTTGAGAGATAGAATTAGAAACGACAACCTTAGCGGAATGGTGGGGGTAATACCGATACCGTTGGAAGATAAGATAGGAGAAAATACATTAAGGTAGTTGCACATCTCTACCTGAGATCAGTCAATGTGGTAGGAAAGAGGACTGATATAATTACGGTAAATGATAGCACTAAGGGGAAGGATAAACCAAAATTAACTCTAGAGGAGATAGTTTTGAAGGATTTAGGTTTTTTGGATACCAAGGAACACGATGCCCTCAACAGAAAATGGATTCATGTAGCCGACCCAATATTGGGACCTAAGGCTCAGTTTGGCCATGTTTGATTTGGTTTATTGCTATGTCAAACCAAAAAAATTGAAGAAACAAACTTGCCTGGTTGTACCATCAATATCTTAGGTGATCAAACCATGTGATGCAGGCTATAAGAACCCAGAGGAAGCTTCAAGCAAAAATAAAGACTAGTTTCGTCTGGGAAAAAACGCTATTCGGATTGGAATAAACATGACCTCATCTTAGGTTGTTTCTTTGTCTCTATTTTGGTATGTGTTTTTCAATTTTTAGAAGCCAAAAGTAATTTTGTAATCTCTAATGCTTCTAACATGAAATTCGGTCATGGTTTGTGAGCATAATCTTGATCAAATTGCTTTTGATAAATGGAAAAACGTGAGCCAGTTTGTAGTCATTAATGGGGATCTAGGAGAGTTATACTTGATATATACCTAACATTTACCATTTAATACACAAAGTGGTTGTCCTCAGGCGAAACCACAACCTAGAGGCTTGACTATGGAACCTGAGATCATCCTTTTTATATACATATACATATAGCCATGTATGTGTGTGCGGACACATGCATACGTGTGTGCACGCTTGTGCGTGAACCAAAGCCTTGTTCCATAATTATAGTAGGCTTTGTGCGATGATACCATTTAGAGAATCTTCCAGTAATCTTGCAACACTTTGACGATCTGTTACTTAAACAATACCCCAGTAGTATTTGATTCCAAAGAATTTTCTTCTTCCCAACGAAACACGATTAATGTCAAACACGTGTTTCCAAAGCCCATTAGACACTCACAATGCATATCAGACTCTTGTCTACATGTGTTGAACACACATTTCCATCCCTTTAAACACAAGAGACACGTTACAAGTTCAGAAAAACAAAAAATTTGCAATGCAATGATAAAAAAAACCAAAATATATAGATATGCATGCCTATATGTATATACTCATAGCAACACTGTAAGGACTGTCCGCGGTCTTGTGATTTTATTAATTGATTAATTGAAAATATTGAGGATTTGGGAGCATAATTGTAATTTTTTGAAAGTTTTTAATCTGAGATTTGAATAAACTTTGGGGTTAAAGTGTAATTTGTTGATTATTGAGTACATAATCAAGTTATTCACCCTAAATCATTATTCTGACAAGAATTATTGAATGTACAAGAACCCTATAGAGCCTCCCTACATTCCTTGCAACCATTGATTGAGTGCAAGCGATTCTTTTTCGAATTCTCGAAGAACGCAAGGAAGGAGCATCAATCCGGGTGTCCAAAGCGTAGATCAAATCGGGTGTTGATGCGTTCACAAACGAATCAGACAGATCACGTCGTGCTAGGGTTTGTGAAATTGTTTTATCAAGGTAGTATTCTTGTTAAACTTCAATTTGAGGTCGTTTAATACGTGTCGTATCATATTTTTGGAGATTATTGATGTTATATGTGGTGTTCCGTGAAAGTAGGGCTTGATTTGTAGGGTTATAGAATCTGCATAATTCACGAAAATTATCGTTCAACTAGGTGAAATAGTGCCAACCGGTCGAACCTATTTTGGAGAAATCATTCAGAATCAATATCAAATGGTTGAATTGGTTGAGGTTGTTATTCCAAAATATTCCAATATCTAAATCAAGTGGTTGACGAGTTGTGTCAACCGGTTGAGCCTGAAACTAAATATTATTCAGAATTAATTTCAACTGGTCAAAGGATTTTGTAAATCGGTTGAGACTTTTGCAAACTTTTTTCCAGTGTAGAAATTGACCGGTCGAGGGAAGTTATAACCGGTTGAGCAGTTCTAATCCTTTTATTCCATAAGCAAAATTGAGAAAATCTTCAAGCAGTAGAAGAGACCATTTTTCTTAAAAATTGGCTACTGAGTGGATACCTTGGATGTGCGTTGCGTGACGATTCTAGATAGATTATGTTGCATATGCATGGTCGTGTAATGATGGTAAGAGTCCATGTGCATGGCCATGGTCAAGTTGGTGATTTTCCTAGATCGGTGTCTATGTGATTATGTCGGTGCAACTCCGTAACATGTGACTGGTTTGGGGTGATCCTGTCGGTGGAACTCCGTAAACCCAACTAGAAGGTACCCCATGTGTTGGTAATCCCTCAGGGAAAGTCCGTAAATATACTCAATTCAAGTCTAGAAATTTATGCAGTTCAAGTCTGTGGATCTAGTGAACGTGCTCCGAATGTGAGTATTCGTGGGGCAAGGGCGCGTAAATATTGGAGACGCAAATGAGCTAGTACTAGGTTCTCGCTTAGGTTGTATTGGTCGCCAATTGTGGCGGGGTCTCATAAGATGCATGTGATTTTTACTTGTACAAGGGTAATATCAAATATTTGTGAAATGCATACTTTTGTACAAAATAAAAATCTATACTTTAGTACGAGATGTTTTGAATTTCAATAAATTGTTATTTAACTTGCATCCTATATGAACTTCAGCTTATGCTATTGTTGTTAACCATTTTACAGAAAATGAAGGTGATCCTAGGAAACATTGTCCCAAAGGTGGCTGAGTAGTGTTAGAATTTTATGATGATTGACTAGACAGTTGTTTATTTGGGCATGTGGGTCTAGATTTATTGTTTAGTTGTTTTATTTTAGGATGATTGTAATTGATTAATTTTTATAAGGATTTTATTTGTATTGGGAACGGTTATCGGTTTGTTTGTTGCTCATATAGAGTGTGGGTTGTGACAAAACACGTTACAATTTAACTGCATTATTTAGGTCAGTCATTTTTATCATATTTGACAATTCCCACATTGCTATTTAAGTCGATCGTCTTTATAAAAGTCAATAGTTCTTATGTTGCTAGAGTTAAATATTGCTTCCCAACGTCACTGATTACTACCCATTGCCTTCAAATTAGATTCACATTTCCAACTTTTTTCACCAATTGCCACTATGATAACTTTTTTATGTTAGGTGTACTCCATTCTCATTCATATTAGATTCACATCGCCAACTTTTTTTGCCATTGATAACTTTTTTATGTTAGGTGTACTCTCTAATGTCAGCTACTACTGTAGTTTGCCATCAACCTTGCTTCCCGACGTCACTGATAACTACCCATCGCCCCCGTTCTCATTCAAATTAGATTCACATAGTCAACATTTTTTACTGATTGCCACGATGATAACTTTTTTATGTTAGTTGTACTTTCTACTGTCAGCTACTATTATAGTTTGCCACCAACCTTGCTTCGTAATTTAATTGTTCACACCAATTATGTTTGTCTGTTGCCTCGCTTTGGTCACTGATGTTACTCTTTAATTGCAGTATTTTGGTCAATAGCTTTCGTCATTATACATTCTTCTCCCTATGTTAGAGCTAATTACTTCCTGATAGTAGTTAACAAGAGACAACTGTGTGCTATGCAAGTGCTGCAAAAGATATGTAAGATACATAAAAATTTAGAGATACAAATATAAAAGAAGTTAGCAAAGATATATTTTTATTTTTTAGGAGGTCAATTGGATAAAGTCCTTCAAATTGAATTGTCAAACCAATCAATGTACAATAATAAAAGTTGATGTGGCGTTTTATGTCAGGTGATCTGTTTTAGAAATTCAATTGTCAAACCAATTAATGAAAGATATGTTGATTTTGTGCTGCGTAATATGAATTTTTCTCTCATTTTGTGAAATTTCTGCCAAAAAAAAAAAAATTGATAGAACACCCATGGACTACACGTGCTTAATATATCGCTTATTATCACATCTTGTGTCCTTCTTCACTTAATATTTTGTTACCAACAACAATGGTTTTTTTTAGTTGCCTACATTGTAAAAGTTTTTTCATTCTGCTGGAGTGTTCTTATCGGTTTTTATTTTTATTACTTTACACAAATTTTAAGTCTAAAACTAAAGACGGAAGGTTGAGGCCACAGGTCTGATTTTATTAATTTGAAAATCTCATATTAGTTGAAGCACCGCTGCACACTTTAGCGGGTCAAATACTTGCCCAATTGTGCCCCTTTCAATTCCTGATGGACCATCAACAAGCCCTGCCAAGGTTTAGGTTCGAACTGCTATTAAGATGAATGGAAATACAAGTGCAAGACAGTGGAGAAAAGTTTTAAAACCTCTCATCGTAAAGGCATTTAGAATATTATCACATGAATAGAATCTAGTTGTTAAAAGACCATGTTACCCCTCAATACAACTTCTCTTGCCCTCATAACATAAATGACCTGCACCCTGAAAACTAATGACTTGCACCCCTACACACGAACAACTGACACAAGGCAGCCCATTCATTCAGTGCTGGATGACTAGCACCTCATTAACAGTTTATTCACTCTTTATTTAAGTAAATTGCACTATAAGCATCAACCAATTGCACCATACCACTATACCAACGAGTTCTATTAACATACGGCCTATGGGAAGAGGTGCACATCAAACGAACACAATAGCTTTTATATAGGGGTCACTTTTACTCACTTCTACTCAGTTAAGGCTATTGTCACATGGTCGAATTTTCTACCGAGGTTCGGCCTATGGTGGCACTAAACTCCACCAAGGATTTAGTCAGCCAGCTCGCGGAATAAAAACGAAATACAGTCTAAGAGATAGTGTTTATGGGAAACCCTTCACAACCAATGTTTATTCACCAAGAACTTACACTAGAAACCAAAGCCAGTCTAGACAAAATTTTCCCTCTCTACTCTCCTGCCTAAAAATACCTCAACACTACCTTTATATAGGCTAAAATCAGAAAAACGTGGCCAGCTAACACATGGGTCATGAACATGCCCCATGATCACCATGATCTTGCAGTTGACACCCCCAACTGACTGGGGTTTGTGTTGGACCAAGCAGAACTTGACAGCACACCATATTTTGATAACTACTGATAACCGCCTACTAAAACTACTAGAAATCACCTCCTGCCAGCTTCTAAAGACACCTATCGAAGCCCAGCTCACTTGCCCACAAAATTAGCTTGACTGCATGTTTTATAGGAGTTAGCCCAACACAAATATGCCACCAGTCCGTATGTTCTAGCCCACTATTAATGTGACTGATGTCAGAGGAAAAACCCACACTCTTTAGAGAGGGGCGGGAC